>PITA01008578.1:0-75103 GCA_004023965.1 Spilogale gracilis | reverse complement strand
CAGTAGTGGTGAGACTGGGCATCCTTGCCTTGTTCCTGATCTCAGAGGAAAGGTTTTCCCCATTGAGGATGATATTCGCTGTGGGTTTTTCATAGATAGATTTTACGAGGTTGAGAAATGTTCCCTCTATCCCTATACTCTGAAGAGTTTTGATCAGGAATGGATGTTGTATTTTGTCAAATGCCTTTTCTGCATCAATTGAGAGTACCATGTGGTTTTTCTCTCTTCTCTTATTGATTTGTTCTATCACGTTGATTGTTTTGCGAGTGTTGAACCACACCTGCATCCCTGGCATGAAACCCACCTGGTCATGGTGGATAATCTTTTTAATGTATTGTTGGATCCTGTTAGCAAGGATCTTGTTGAGAATCTTGGCGTCCATATTCATCAGCGATATTGGTCTGAAGTTCCCCTTTCTGATGGGGTCTTTGTCTGGTTTGGGGATTAGAGTGATGCTGGCTTCATAGAAAGAGTCTGGAAGTTTTCCTTCTGTTTCTATTTTTTGAAAGAGCTTCAGGAGAATAGGTGTTATTTCTTCTTTGAATGTTTGGTAGAATTCCCCAGGGAATCCGTCTGGGCCTGGACTCTTGTTTTGGGGGAGGTTTTTGATCACTGCTTCGATCTCATTACTAGATATAGGCCTATTCAGATCGTCAATGTCTTCCTGTTTCAGTCTTGGTAGTTTATAGGTTTCTAGGAATGTATCCATCTCTTCTAGGTTGTTAAACATATTGGCATATAATTGTTGATAGTAATTTTTGATGATTGTTTCTATTTCCTTGGTGTTAGTCGTGATCTCTCCCCTTTCATTCACGATTTCATTAATTTGAGTCTTCTCCCTTTTCTTTTGGGTTAGTTTGGCTAATGGTTTATCGATCTTATTGATTCTTTCAAAGAACCAGCTTCTAGTTTCGTTGATGCGTTCTACTGTATCTCTAGTTTCTGATTCATTCATCTCTGCTCTAATCCTTATTATTTCCCGCCTTGTGTGAGGGGGTTGGTTTAACTTTTTTGTTGATTTTCCAGTTCTTTAAGGTGTAATGAGAGTTGGTGTATTCGGGATTTTTCAATTTTTTTGAGTGAGGCATGGATGGCTATGAATTTCCCCCTTAGGACTGCCTTTGCTGTATCCCATAGGTTTTGGATCGATGTATCTTCATTCTCATTGGTTTCCATGAAGTGTTTCAGTTCGTCTTTGATTTCCTAGTTGATCCACAGATTTTTGAGCAGGATAGTCTTTACTTCAAGTGTTTGATTTTCTCCTGAACTTTTTATGGTGGTTGAGTTCCAGTTTCACGGCATTGTGGTCAGAGAATATGTAGGGAATAATTTCAATCTTCTGGTATCAGTTGAGCCCTAACTTGTGACCTAGTATGTGGTCTATTCTGGAGAAAGTTCCATGTGCACTCAAGAAGAATGAGTATTCTGCTGTTTTAGGGTGGAATGTTCTGAATATATCTATAAGATCCATCTGCTCCAATTGTCATTCAAGGCTCTTGATTCTATGTTGATTTTCTGTTTAGATGATCTGTCCATCGCTGAGAGTGGTGTGTTAAGATCTCCTACAATTAATGTATTCGCATCAATATGATTCTTTACTTTGTTTAACAGTTGGCTTATATAGTTGGCTGCTCCCATGTTGGGGGCATAAATATTTACAATTGTTAGATCTTCTTGATGTATAGACCCTTTAAGAATGATGTAGGGTGCCTGGGTGGCTCAGTTGGTTAAACGACTGCCTTTGGCTCAGGTCATGATCCCAGAGACCCGGGGTCGAGTCCCACATCGGGCTCCCTGCTCCTCGGGAAGCCTGCTTCTCCCTCTCTCACTCCTCCTGCTTGTGTTCCTTCTCTCGCTGTGTTTCTCTCTGTCAAATAAATAAATAATAAAATCTCCTTTAAAAAAAAAAGAATGATGCAGTGTCCTTCTGTGTCTCTGACTACAGTCTTTAGACTAAAATCCAATTTGTCTGATATGAAAATCGCTACCCCGTTTCTTTTGGGGTCCATTGGCATGAAAGATGGTCTTCCATCCCCTCACTTTCAATCTGGAAGTGTCTTTAGATTCAAGATGAGTCTCTTGTAGACAGCATATGGATGAGTCCTGTCGTTTTATCCAGTCTGCAACCCTGTGTCTTTTTATTGGAGCATTTAGGCCATTAACACTGAGGGTGATTATTGATAGATATGTTTGTATTGACATCATGTTGCCTATGGAGTTTATGTTTCTATAGATCACCTCTGTATATTTCTGTTTTGTGTCGCTCTTGGGTTCGTT
This sequence comes from Spilogale gracilis, assembly GCA_004023965.1. Taxonomy (NCBI): domain Eukaryota; kingdom Metazoa; phylum Chordata; class Mammalia; order Carnivora; family Mephitidae; genus Spilogale; species Spilogale gracilis. Next base: position 72,826 of record PITA01008578.1, on the reverse strand, counting down.
TCTCCTCTATAGAACCCCTCTTAGTATTTCTTGTAGTGCTGGCTTGGTGGTTGCATAATCTTTTAGGCCATGGCGCTCTTGGAAGCTCTTTATTTCTCCTTCCATTTTGATAGTCAACCTTGCTGGGTACATTATCCTTGGTTGCATATTTTTGTCATGTAACTTCCTGAATAAGTCTTGCCAGCCCTTTCTGGCTTGCCAGGTTTCTGTGGAAAGGTCTGACGTTATTCTGATGGTCCTCCCTCTATAGGTAAGGGATCGCTTTCTCCTAGCTGCCCTTAAGACATATTCGTTGGTTTTATGATTCGAGAATTTTACTATTATGTGCCTGGAGGTTTTTCTGGCCTCATTGATCTTGGGCGGTGTCCTCTCTGCTTCTAGGACATGAACATTTGTTTCATTCCCCAGATTTGGGAAATTTTCATCCATGATTTGTTCAACAGTATTTTCTCTCTCTCTCAATTCCTTCAGGGATTCCAATAATTCTGATATTGGAGCGTTTCATGGCATCATTCATTTCCCTTATTCTGTATTCTTGAGATTTTAGTTGTTTGCTCCAAGACTTCTCTTGCTCCTCCTTCTTAATCCATCTGTCTTCTAAATCACTGATACGATCTTCAGCTTCACTTACTCTGGCTGTTAGCATATTTAAATTAGATTGCATATCATCTATAGCCTTTCTAACCTCAGCTTTCACTTCTGTTACTATGGCTTCCACTTTGAGACTAATGTTCTTTTTTAAATTGACTATTGCTGCCCTGAATTCCATAACTGTCATATTGTTTATGTTCATTTCCAGTAATTCTGTGACCGAGGTTGCAGTCTCGGGGTTCTTCTTCTGTTGGATGTTCCTCCTCCGAGTCATTGTGGTGAGGAGTGGTTGAGGGGGTGTATGGCTAACTATATCAGCCACTATCTAGGTGGATTGGACACTGGAAGGTTTTGGAGCAACCAGAATTCACCACTGAAAAGGGAGGAGAAAGAAAAAAGAAAACGGAAGAGAGGAAGCAAGTACAGAAACCCCTGCCAGTGTGGGGCCCGGTGGTAGGATTTATATGGTACAAAACTGTTACAGGGTAAAGAAAAGGGTTATCAAGGGTAAATGAAGAGATAAAAAGTGAAGCCCAACCTATATGACCCCCAAGATCAGTATTTATATAATATAAAAGCTAAGACAATTACACAAACACACTGACAAACTAGAGTGGGAAGGTGAGGGCAGACACTCCTTGTGGGCAAGGAATGCGTTTCAGATGCTCCCGAGTTTGTGTTGTTATTATTGTTGGAGGAGCCCACTTTCAAAAGATATAGGGAGATTAAAACTGGTTGTATATAGGGGTAGTATTGAATAGGGATGTGGGATTGACTTGAAGCTTGTAACTACATGTATATGTAAAAGAGAGAATAAAGGAAAGAGGAGGGAAGAAAGGGAAAAACAGAGAAAGCAAACAGGGAAACAAGAGGCAACAACAAAAGCAGAAAATACAGGAGTGTGTTTGAAAAAATTTCAGGGAAAAAAGAAAAAAAAATGTTATGGGGTGTTGTATTGGGTATCACGTTGCGATAAGAAGGGGGTTAAAAATTGAAAGAAGAAAAACCGTGAGAATGTATTTTTAAGCTTAAAGTGGAAGCTTTAAAAGTAAAAATAGAAAAAAGTTTAAAAAAGTAAATCAGGTGGAAAACTGTATCAATGATATGTAGGGCTTTTGGAACTTGTAGTCAGTGCCAGGAGTTTAATAAATTGCCTTTCCCCGGGTTTGGGGTTTTGCATTGGAATGTTGTCCTCCTGAGCTTCTGGCTTGCTTTCTGAGGGCGGGGCCTGCTGCTCTGTTTCAGTCCTTCTACCTGGGCTGCGTCTCTCCGCCCCCTTGCTAAAGACTGGTCTCAATGGTAACTAGGTTATCAGGTTACAATTCTCTGGTAGTGGAGTGTTGTTTTTTTACGTCTTTTTTTCAGCTGCTGAGGAAGTCAGGACGGAGCAAGATGTCTGCGCCCAGACCTCCCTCCCAGAAAGAGCCTCTACACAGAGAGTGGCTCTTTCCAGCCTCCCGGTTGGCAGCCTGTCACAGCCGGGCTGGCGCAGATGTTGTATTGATTTCTGCCCCCGCCCCCGCTTGTCGCTTCACTCCCGCACCTCAAAGCCACAACTCCTTTTGGATCGCGCGACCTTGTCTGTGCCCTGGGACCTGCGGCCTCTCCGGTCCCACGCAAGTTTGTAAAATCACCTTCCCTGGGGGGGTCTGCGCCCAGCCCATGGGGTGGAGAGAAGCGGGAGAGAAAGGCAGCGGTGGAAAAATAGAATCCACGCCCGCCGTTCTCGGGGCAGCTGCAGCAGCGGCAGCGGCGGGGGCGCCAGCGGCGGGAAAAAATTTCAAAAAGTCTCCTTGCCTTGCCGTGGGCTCCGCTGTGTTCCCGTTTCTGTCTCGCCCAGATTCAGGCCGTATTCTGCTGTTATTCCTCACTCACAGAGCACTTTCCTTTTGGGGTATTTGCTTCCAATGTTTCAGCTCTGCGTGCTTCCTCCCCCACACCCCTGTCTCTGGGGGCAAGCCTCCGGTCCCTCTTACTTGTTTCTACCTTTTTGCTGATGGTCTTTGTCTCCCGTGGTGATCCAGAAGTGTGAAATATCACATTTCAGGCTGATTTCATGGGTGTTCACAGTGGTCCTGTAGTGGGGTTTTTTTGCTGGAATTCAGCTCTCTTCAGGGAACTCCCTGAAATGTGGTCACCCGGCCTTCCGCCATCTTGACTCCTCCTATCCTTTTCTTTTACTTTTGTCAGCCTTTTTGTTTATTCATTTTTGGGTTTGTGCCATATAAATCAGAACATTGGTATCCATTTTGGCTGGGTTTTTTTTCTCTTTTTCTCTCTTTTTTCTTCTTTTTGGTGGTGAATTCCAATTGCTCTGAAACCTTCCAATGGGCAACTTGCTGGATCATGGTTGATATATTCAGCTATACATCCACTCAACCACTCCTCACCAAAATGACTCAGAGGAGGAACACCCAACAGAGAAAAAATTCAGAGACTGTGACCTCTGCCACAGAACTACTGGATATGCACATAAACAGTATGTCAGAAATGGAATTCACGATAGCAATTATTGAAGAAATGACTAAATTGGAAAAGACAATTAGTGGTAACATAGAATTTCTAAGAGCAGATGTGAGAGCTGACCTCGCGGAGGTTAAAAATGCTATCAATGAGATCCAATCTAATATAAATGCTCTAACAGCTAGGTAAGTAAAGCAGAAGTTTGCATTAGTTATCTAGAAGACAGGCTGATTGAGGAGGAGCAGGAGAACACCTGGAACAAACAGCTTAAAAGCCATGAAAATAGAATTGGGGAAATAAATGATGCCATGAAACATTCCAATATCAGAATTATTGGGATCCCTGAGAGGGAAGAAAGAGAACGAGAGAAGACTAGAAGATATGGTTGAAAAAATCCTGGATGAAAATTTCCCTAATCTGAGGAATAAAACAAGTGTTCATGTCTTACAGGCAGAGAGGACACCCCTGAAGAGCAACGAAGCTAGAAAAACCTCCAGGCACATAATTGTGAAATTCATGAATCATAAATTCAAAGAATATGTCTTAAGGGCAGGTGGAGGAAGAGATCCCTTACACACAGAGAACCATCAGAATAACTTCAGATGTGTCCACAGAAACCGGGCAAGCAGAAAGGGCTGGTGAGCCATATTAAGGGCACTAAATGAGAGGAATATGTGGCCAAGAATACTTTATCCAGCAAGGCTGACATTCAAAATGGATGGAGAGATAAAGAGCTTCCAGGATAGGCAAGGTTTAAAAGATTATAGGACCACCAAGGAGACACTACAAGAAATAATAAGGGGGGGTATAAAAGAGGAAAGAACCCAAGAGTGACATAGAACAGAAATTTACAGACTTCATCATGGCAGGACTTCACAGGCAACATGATATCAATAAAAACATATCTATCAATAATCACTCTCGATGTGAATGGCCTAAATGCTCCAATAAAAGTCACAGGGTTGCAGACTGGATAAAACGACAGGACCCATCCATATGCTGTCTATAAGAGATGCATTTTGAATCTAAAGAAACATACAGACCAAAAGTGAGGGGATAGAGAACCATCTCTCATGCCAATGGACCTCGAAAGAAAGCTGGGGTAGTGATTCTCATTATCAGACAAATTAGATTTTAAGCTAAAGACTGTAGTCAGAGATACAGAAGGACACTACATCATTCTTAAAAGGTCTATTCACCAATAATATCTAACAATTGTAAATATTTATGCTCCCAACATGGGAGCAGCCAACTACATAAACCAACTGTTAAGCAAAATAGTCATACTGATATGAATACAAAAGTTGTAATGGATCTTAAATGCCATTCTCAGCAATAGACAGATCATCTAAACAGAGAATCAACAAAGAAACAAGAGCTCTGAATGACACATTGGACCAGATGGACCTCATAGATATATTCAGAACATTCTACCCTAAAACAACAGGATACTCATTCTTCTTGAATACACAGGAACTTTCTCCAGAATAGACCACGTACTGGGTCACAAATCAGGGCTCAACTGATACCAAAAAACAGATATTTTTTCCCTGCATATTCTCTGACCACAATGCCTTGAAACTGGAACTCAACCACAAGAATAAGTTTGGAAGGAATTCAAACACGTGGAAGCTAAAGACCATCATGCTCAAGAATGTTTGGATCAACCAGGAAATCAAAGAAGAACTTAAATCTTTCATAGAAACCAATGAGAATGAAGACATATCAGTCCAAAACCTATGGGATACAGCAAAGGCATTTCTAAGGGGAAAATACATAGCAATACAAGCCTCAAAGAAATTGAAAAATCCCAGATACACCAACTCTCATTACACCTTAAAGAACTGAAAAATCAACAACAAATTAATCCAACCTCCAACACAAAAAGGGAAATAATTAAGATTAGAGAAGAGATCAATGAATTAAGAACTAGAGATACAGTAGAACATATCAACAAAACTAGAAGCTAGTTCCTTGAAAGAATTAACAAGATCAATGAACCCATGGCCAACCTAATCGAAAAGAAGAGGCAGGAACCAAATTAATAAAATTATGAACAGAAGGGGAGAGATCATGACTAACACCAAGGGAATAGAAATAATCATCAGAAATTATTATCAACACTTATGCCAGTAAATTAAACAACCTAGAAGATATAGATAGCTGCATGCCTGGAAACCTATAAACTTCCAAGACTGAAACAGCAAGAAATTGACAACCTGAGTAGACCAATAACCAGTAACGAGGCTGAAGCAGTCATCAAAAACTTCCCAAGAAACAACAGTCCAGGACCTGATGGATTCCCTGGAGAATTCTACCAAACATTCAAAGGAGAAATAATACCTATTTTCCTGAAGATATTTCAAAAAATAGAAACAGAAGAAAACTTCCAAACTCTTTCTATGAAGCCGGCATTACTTTAATCCCTAAACCAGGCAAAGACCCCATCAAAAAGGAGAATTTCAGACCAATATCCCTGATGAATATGGAAGCCAAGATTCTCAACAAGATCCTAGCTAACAGGATCCCACAGTACATTAAAAGATTATCTGCCACGACTAGGTGGGATTTATCCCTGAGATGCAAGGGTGGTTCAACTTTCGCAAATCAATCAATATGATAAAACAAATCAATAAGAGAAGAGAGAATAACCACATGGTCCTCTCAATTGAAGCAGAAAAAGCATCTGATGAAATACAGCATCCGTTCCTGTTTAAAACTCTTCAAAGTACAGGGATAGAGGAGACATTCCTCAACTTCATAAAATCTATCTATAAAAAACCCACAGCAAATATAATTCTCAATGGGGAAAATCTGACAGCATTTCCACTGAGATCAGGAAAAAGACAAGGATGCCCACTCTCACCACTGTAATTCAACATAGGATTAGAAGTCCTAGCAACAGCAATGAGACAACAAAAAGAAATAAAAAGTAGTCAAATTGGCAAAGAAGAAGTCAAAGTCTCTCTCTTCACAGATGACATGATACTTTATATGGAAAACCCAAAAGACTCCACCCCAACACTACTAGAACTCATACAGCAATTCAGTAATGTGGCAGGATATAAAATCAATGCACAAATCAGTTACTTTCTTACACGCTAACAATGAAAATATAGAAAGGGAAATTAGAGAATCATTTACTATAGTATCAAAAACCATAAGATACCTTGGAATAAGTCTAACCAAAGAGGTAAAGGATCTGTACTCAAGGAAATACAGAGCACTCATGAAAAAAACTGAAGACACAAAAAGGTGGAAAAGCATTCTATGCTCATGGATTGGAAAAACAAACATTGCTAAAATGTCTATACTGTGGGGCACCTGGGTGGCTCAGTTGGTTAAGTGACTGCCTTTGGCTCAGGTCATGATTCTGGATTCCCAGGATCGAGTCCCACATTGGGCTCCCTGCTTGGCGGGAAGCTTGCTTCTCCCTCTCTCACTCCCCCTGCTTGTGTTCCCTCTCTAGGTGTGTTTCTCTCTGTCAAATAAATAAAATCTTTAAAAAAAATGTCCATACTGCCCAGAGCAATCTATACTTTCAATGACATCCCTATTAAATTCCACTGGCAGTTTTCAAAGTGTTGGAACAAACAATCCTAAAATTTATATGGAACCAAAAAAGATCCCAAATTGCTAAGGAAATGTTGAAAAAGAAAAACAACACATCACATTACCTGATCTCAAGCTTTATTACAAAGCTGTGATCACCAAGACAGCATGGTATTGGCACAAAAACAGACACATAGACGAATGGAACAGAGTAGAGTCCAGATATGGACTCAACTCTATGGTCAAATAATCTTTGAGAAAGTAGGAATAAATATCCAGTGAAAAAATCCAGTAAAATATCCAATGAAAAAAAGATAGCCTCTTCAGTAAATGGTGCTGGGATGGGGCACCTGGGTTGTTCAGTGGTTAAGCCTCTGTCTTCAGCTCAGGTCATGATCCCAGAGCCCCAGGATCGAGTCCCACATTGGGCTGCCTGCTCAGCGGGAAGCCTGCATCTCCCTCTCTCACTCTTGCTGCTTGTGTTCCCTCTCTGGCTGTGTTTCTCTCTGTCAAATAAATAAAATATCATAAATAAATAAATAAATAAATAAATAAATAATGCTTGGAAAATTGGACAGCTACATATAGAACAATGAAACTTGACCATTCTCTTACACCATACACAAAGATAAACTCAAAATGGTTGAAAGATCTCAATGTGAGGCAGGGATCTATCAAAATCCTAAAGGAGAACATAGGCAGTAACTTTTATATCAGCCACAGCAACCTCTTTCAAGATATGTCTCCATAGGCAAAGGAAACAAAAGTGAAAATGAACCTTTGGGACTTCATCAAAATAAAAAGCTTCTGCACAGCAAAGGGAAGAGTCAAAAAAAAACAAAGAAGAAACCCACATAATGGGAGAAGATATTCGCAAATGGCACTACAGATGAAGGGCTGATATCCAAGATCTATAAAGAACTCCTCAAACTCAACACCCCAAAAAAAGATGATCGTGTCAAAAAAAATGGGCAGAAAACATGAATAGACACTTCTCCGTAGAAGACATACAAATGGCTAACAGACACATGAAAAAATGTTCATCATCATTAGCCATCAGGGAAATTAAAATCAAAACCACATTGAGATACCACCAGTTAGAATGGCCAAAATTAACAGGACAGGAAACAACAAGTGTTGGAGAGGATGTGGAGAAAGGGGAACCCTCTTACACTGTTGGCTGGAAATGTAAGTTGGTGCAGTCACTTTGGAAAACAGTGTGGAGATTCCTCAAAAAATTAAAAACAGAGCTACCATATGACCCCTCAATTGCACTACTGGGTATTTACACCGAAGATACAGATGTAATGAAAAGAAGGGCCATATGTACCCCAATGTTCATAGCAGTGATGGCCACAATCACCAAACTGTGGAACGAGTCAAGGTGCCCTTCAACAGATGAATGGATAAAGAAGATATGGTCCATATATACAATGGAATATTATGCCTCCATCAGAAATAATGAACACCCAACTTTTGTAGCAACATGAATGGGACTGGAGGATATTATGCCTAGTGAAATAAGCCAAACAGAGAAAGTTAATTATCATATGGCTTCTCTTACTTGTGGATCATAAGGAGTAACATGGAGAACATTAAAAGAAGGAAAGGAAATGTGAATTGGGGTAAATCAGCGGGGGAGATGAAGCATGAGAGACTGTGGACTCTGAGAAGCAAACAGGGTTTTGGTAGGGAGGCAGGTAGGGGGATGGTTGAGCCTGGTGGTGGGTATTAAGGAGAGAATGTATTGCATGGAGCACTGAGTATGGTACACAGACAATGAATCTTGGAACACTGAAAAAATAAAATAAATTTTAAAAGTAAAGGAACTGATGGGAATTGTCTTCCTTGAATGAGTGAGGCTCTTTCAACAACGGGGTGATATAGAATTAAGTATGTACATCATTAAACAAATATAATCCATTGTATTCATTAAAAAAAGAAAAAAAAGAAAAGAACAATCAATATACACAACTTAGATGAATCTTAAATGCATTTTGTTACGTTAAAGAGCCAAATTAAAATTCAAAATCATACACATCATATGACTGCATGTATGTGTCACTCCAGAAAAGAGAAAACCATATGGATGAAGAAAGGTAAGTGGTTGCCAAGCATTAGGGGTGAGGGGAAGATCTGATCTTAATGGAGCAGCATGAAGAACTTTTCAGACTGATGGAACTGTCCCATATGGTACTTCTGGATACCCTACTAAATGCATTTTCCAAAACCCCACAGAATAGATATATGCAAATTTTAGAAGATTCAACCCGAGTGTTGGAGGAAAGTGTGATGAACTGAAGACTGTGACAAATAAATCTAACTGTATTACAATCAAGTCACATGATGATAGGAAAGGTGAGAAAAGAGTTGACCTAAATAACTTTGAAAAGCAGAGTGTTGACTGGATATTATAAGGTTAAAGACCAAAACAAAGTCATACAAATATTACACTCTAGTTCACAAATTTGTTTCTCATGGAAGTATGGCTTAGGGATTCTGAAACTTCTTTAATATATTAGTTTAAAAATTAAGTAAATATATTATAGATAACCAGAACCAGATTTCTCAGTGTCAGAGAAACAAGGTACAAATAAGGAAAAGCAGGAGGCTAAAATGAACCATGTGTGCTAGGTTGGAGTCATAGTATCAATATGAACCCATTGCTTTTTTCTTAATGTAATCCAGATATATACAGAAATATAGATGTAATTACATATATAAGTTAATAGATATACATATATATGGAAATATATTTATATTTCTTAGCTGTAGCCATTGAGAGGGGCTAGAAGCAGTGTTATTCCAACAAGCAAGCATACTTAAAGCGCAAATCATGGTTTTAAAATATCACTCTCCATTAGACAAAAGATTGGCTGATTCCAGGGCTGGAGTAGGGAAAATAAGATAAACCCAATGCATCTTGTGGTGATGAAAATAAGAAAGTACAAAAAAAAAAGAAAGAAAGAAAGAAAAAGAGAAGAAAAGAAAAGAAAAAAGAAAAGAAAAAAGTGCTTTCAATAAATAAATAAATAAAGGGCATGTCAAACACAGAAGTCAACCTGAAAGAGATCCCATGGCTAAATTTGGAATAATTTGAGCAACAAACTAACTAAAGATAATATAGAATTATAACCCAAAGTATAATTTAATACCTATTAGTTTTTGCTGGTATAAAAAGAAGTAAGAGGCGCCTGGATGGCTCAGTGGGTTAAAGCCTGTGCCTTCGGGTCAGGTCATGATCTCAGGGTCCTGGGATCGAGGCCCACGTCAGGCTCTCTGCTCAGCAGGGAGCCTGTTTCCTCCTCTCTCTCTGCCTGCCTCTCTGCCTACTTGTGATCTCTCTCTCTCTCTGTCAAATAAATAAATAAAATCTTTATTAAAAAAAACAAGTAAGTAAATAAATAAATAAATAAATAGGGAGTTGAGAGACAGCACTTTCTTACAGAAGAAGTCCAATTTCCAATTAATAAATGTACAAAGAATGAGGGAAATAGATCACCGTTAGAACATCACAGTAATAACTGCTGCAGGCAAGATCACCTAATGGATGCTAGTACAAGTGGGGAAAACCTTAAGCAGAAATAGGATATTTGCATACACTCCAAGTGTCTTCCCAAAAATATTTAGTAATTTCAAAAAGGAAAATGGTAAATTTACAGTAGAGACGCCTGACCTACACCACCGTCACCAAGTGATCCAGATTACTATCACCTGTTATATATAGTAACATTATGTACCCCCGAGAAACTGCACAAAGAAGGGCATACTACTGTTAGCCTTTCCAATAATGTGCAACCTCAATCTAATCATGAGAAAACACTGGAAAAAGGTGAATAATGGGAATGCTGAAAGCAGTGTATCTACAGATTCACGTATGAAGAAAAATAGGTTTCCTATATTTCTTCCCCCTAGAAAGTTGGTGTGGTTGTCAGCCTCCATGGGAACTATAATCTAAACACTAAGGACAAGCAATCAAGAGGCCATAATTACCTTGACTTGTCCAAAGTAGATGGTATGTAAGCCCTCTTCATGCATCTTTAAACATATTTTACTAGGCCTCTGGAGGCATGAGAGTGGAAATTAAAATGACAAGGTAAGTATGGGAGACTACATGGTAGCCCAGAACACCCTAGATTCGATATATTTAAGTTTAGATGAAGAAGTTCATGAATATGAGACCAAATGGTATCTAATACCTTGGGTCCCAATGAGAACTATCAGATCCATAATAAATAACAGCAGCTAACATTTACTAAATGTTTGGCGCATTGCTTGAATGAACACCGTTAGTCCCCAAAACTGCTGTATGAGAGAGGTACTTGTACAAGCTTCATCATTAACATATAAGGAAATTATTCTCAACTGAGATTAAATAAAGCAACCCAGTTCCACAGTCAATATGTAGTAAAGACAGGCTTTAGACCTAGACAGTCAAAGTCTAGTACCTATGGTCTTAATTACTATGGTATGGTGCTTCTTCATGAAAGCTAGTATCACAGAGCTCTCATTCTGAAATACCTAAGAATTGGGGACCATATTGAGGAATGTGGTGTTCTACAATACTGATCTGCTATTTTACATCTGAGTATTACCAAGACTATGCCTTTTGCTTGGGCATATTACATATTCAATATGAAAATTTACAAAAATACCACTTATCTAGCAGTTCAAGACCTGCTCCCAGTGAAGCCCCATTTCCTAAGCAGGCAACAGGGCCAGGAAGTGCCCATTCAGCTCATTCTCACACTTAAGTTAAAAAAATGATCCCTGAGGGAAAAATGAAACAATATTGGACCAGGGAGGGAGACAAACCATAAGAGACTCTTAATCTCAGGAAACAAACTAAGGGTTGCTGGGGTGGGTGGAGGGATAGGGTGGCTGGGTTATGGACACTGGGGAGGGTGTGTGCCATGGTGAGTGCTGTGAATTGTATAAGACTGATGATTCACAGACCTATACCCCTGAAACAAATAATACATTATATATTAATTTTAAAAGATCCCTGTGTAATCGTGAGAACGGTTTATCTGAGAAGCCACCCAAGCAAACCCATGGAGTCCTCAGAAAGGCAAGCCAACCTTCCATTTCACTATCATGAATAATGTGGGTGTTTCCAAGGCTCTACTAAGAAACTTCAGTGATTTGCTTGGTGATTTGCTTATATTAAATAGTTATTGTGGAATGATTTAGAATTTCTTAGAAAATTATACTGAGATACCAGTCTGTTAAGCCAGATGGTCTGAATAGTCAAAAACAATAGATTTCAATCATTAATCAGGCATACTTAAATCATTTATCCTACAAAAGGTCCTACAAAAAGTCCACTCTTAATGCCCGAGATGATCTTACTGCAGTCTCCAATATTCTAAGACAGCAAAAGCTTCAATTTTAGAAAGCAGCTACTATATATTTGCATGAATATATAAAATGTTTACTTACCAACTTTGCTGATGAGTCAAAACAGGAAAAGATTAACTAACTCACTGGAGGGCAGAATTCCAATTCAAAATATTTTCAATAGGCTAAAGCCAACACAAATTCAATTTTGTAAATACAAGACGGGGCAAGCCTGACTTGACAGCAGCAATACATGTCCAAAGAACTTGGGGACCTGAACTGACCACAAATGCACCTGAATCAATAGTGTGCTGTGGCCTCTAAAATGATTAATTTCAGAGATTGTAATCTGTATTAACAAAAATTGAGTCTAGTCATTCTTTCTGTTTGCTTGACTGGCCAGTCCACATCTGGAACACTCCTGTCCAGTTCTTGACACCACATCTTGAAAGGCAGTGACAGCTTCAGAATTCCTATACAGAATGGGCTTATGATACTGAAGTATTTAGGAATGAGAGGTCATAATGTCTCTAATTTACTTGAAGACATTTCAGTAAAAGAAAAAATTAGTGGACCAAAATGTTAACAACTGTTTAATCTAGGTGATGGGATATACAGGAGCTCATGATGTGCATCTATTTTTCTAATGATTGAAATTTGCAGGGTACTTGTCTTGAAACTACATTTGCAGTTTACATAAGAAGCATGTTTTTACTTACATTATGTACTTATGTATAGTGGGCTGTGGTGGGATTTAATAGAGAATTGGAGGACATAAGTTAATTTCCCCAAAGGTAGTATCATTGTTGAAATGTCCTAATAAACCCCTTACCCCAGGGTTGGAAAGGACCACAGAAAATTTTAGGGGAGGCAAAGGAGTATCAACTGCCATGGTGTAAGTTCTTCTGCTGTAGCCTCCCTCCTCCAGCTTTGCCAATACAAAGTGGCCAAGAGGTCAGCCCTCTGAGTACTAATTATCCCTGAGCTTCTACCTTTTCCTAATGGCCCAACAGGACTAATCTGGACATGTCTTACATCCCTGTTTACCCTAGTCACCTCCCTAAGTCCTACCTTCCCAGCATGCATCATTACCTAGATTTCTAACCCCTTAATATTTCATATATTCCCTAATCTGATTCAATCAGATTAGTGAACTAATCAGTGAACTCCCAAGCCCTCTTGCCATGCCCTCTGAAACTTAAAGCCCCATCACCAGAACATTCTTCTATATCCTCAACATTTCATTCAGTTTGTTGCCAAAAACAAAAAAAAAACAAAAAAAGTTTGGCCCTTCCCTTAGGTCTCTGCTTCCACAAAGTCCTCTTAGATGGTGGATATTTTCTTTCCCATATCCTTTAACTCACTCACTGTATCTGGAGGTAGAGGATTATCCTCTTCCTCTTCTTTGCCACTTAAAGGCCATTTTTCTCCCCCTTTCCTCAAAAACCCCAGCACACTTAAAATGTATACCATCAGACTTTAACGGTGGCCACCCCTCCTTATGGTTGTCAGCCATTCTTCTTCATTCATTCATTGGAAATCTCAGCACCTGGTAGTCACAGTGTTTCTCTCCCACCACTTCTGTGATTTCAATATCCACTTGAGGATATAGCCAATCCCTTGGTTCCACCATCCCTTGAAGTCACTTCTCATAACTGTTTCACATCATCCCAGCCCAACCATACACTCATTAGTCATACTCTAGATGTCATTACCAGTAACTATCTCACCTCTGTAATTTCAACTTCAAGCCCTCCTCTATCCCACATAATCTCCACTTGCAGTGGAGGAGGATCCTACTGCCATGGATCCTACTACCCTACTTTCCATCTGTCCTTGAATGCTTTCACTTCCTACTATCCAGCTAAATCCTAGGTTCCATCATTATATCCATGGCCTTTTATAAATCTGCAAGTGGGTGAGGTGTCCTTGTACTCCATCAGATTCTGATTGAATCTACACATGCAGAATGGTCCCACTTTAAATTCAATTTGACCAGGGATGCCTGGGTGGCTCAGTTGGTTAAGCATCTGCCTTCAGCTCAGGTCATGATCCTATGGTCCTGTGATCAAGTCCACATCAGGCTCCTTGCTCAGCAGGGAGCCGGCTTCTCCCTCTGCCTGCTGGTTCCCCCTGCTTGTGCTCACTCTTTCTCTCACTAACAAATAAATAAAATCTTTTTTAAAAATAACTAATTAATTAACAAAATAAATTTGACCAGATATCTCTAGTGGGCCTTCTGAAATGCCTGACAACCTTAAATGTTCCTAGTCAGTTCACTGTACTCTCCAAGAGAATAATTTCACATCTCTTTTCAACTCCCCTTCATACTTCTCAGCTGATTATTTCCCTAATTTCATAGAGAAAATAGAAATGATCAGACTTATTTGTTTGAAGATGAGGTTGTTCTCGGTTATCAACCCACGTACTTCACTATTCATGTATCTTATCTTCTTTCCTATTACTAAGAAGGAACTTTCATACTCCCATAAGACCAGTCTTATTTGTGCACAGAATCCCTTCCACTCTAAGCTATTCTAGAATTTTGCTTTAGCAGTCAACCCCCGTCTCTGATATCACCAATTTTTTTTCATCAATATGCTGACAGATAATTCCCATCAGCATATAAACATGCTATAAAATCTCCCTTCTTAAACAAACAAAAAAATCCTTTGTCCATATATCCACCTCCAGTTACCTCACAACTTTTCTCCACTTTATAGTGAAATTCTTCAAAGTAGTTATCTATAGTGCTCCATTTTGTCAATCTCATTCTGTTCTCAACTCACTCAAACAGGCTTTTGTCTCCATGCTTTGATAGCACTTGAATCAAGGTTACCAATGACCTTCATCTTGCCAAATCCAAAAGCAAACTCCTATTCCTTGTCTTATTAAACTTCTCAGCTACATTTGGCTCAGCTGATTACTCCTTCCTTTTAGAACAGATCTGGGTTTTTGTGACCACAGTATCCTGTTTTATTCTAAGTCTTAGCCCCTTTTTTCTCAGTCTCCCTTGTTGGTTCTTCCCCACCTTCCCAATCTCTAACCACTGGGATGCTCCAGGGCTCAATTCTTGAATGTTATCCCTTCACTACATAGTAACACTCACTTCCAAATGTCAGAGCAAGTCCAGCCCTGACTCACCCCTCAGCTCCAGTTCCATATGGATGTCTAATAGGCAGCTCAGATTTCACTTAGATCTCAAATGGAATTCTTGATCCTGTCTTTCCACCCTATTCCTCAGCCAGTCTTCCCCTTTTTAAGTTAATGGCACCACCTCTCATCCAGTTGTTCTTGCCAAAATCCCAGGATATCATCCCTGATTCCTACTTGTTTATCATATAACACATTAATCCATCAGCAAAACCTACTGGCTCTGCGTTCTATCCCAGTCTAAATTTTCACCACCTCCGAGGCATCATCACCTCTTGTCTGGACTATTTCAAGAGCTGCTTAATTGTTCCCTCTACTTCTATTCTTGTCCCCTTGTCTGTTCTCTACAAAATGGCAAGACTTATCTTTTCAAAACATAATTCATAATAACTTCATTTTCCTACCTAAAATCTTCCAGTGCATTCCAATCATGATACAAATAAAATTCAAATTTTGTAGTGACTTTTCCCTTAGCCTGGCTTGCCCAATTACTTCATTCAGATCTCCATCTAAATGTCACTTCCTCTGAGAGGCACTTCCTCAGAGACTCTATTTAAAATTGGACCCTCCCAACACTCTTGGTTCCCTACCTTGTTTTGTTTTCCACTGTAGGACCTAACGTCTGTTATTATTCACTTGTTTACTTGCTTCAGATCCATCTCCTATACTTAAAATATAAGCATCAAGAGAGCAGAGCAGATTTTTTCACTACTGGTACTCAACAAATATTTGTTGAATGAGCAACTGCATCAACAGGGAAAAAAATGATCAAGATAATCTAGAAACCACAACACAGCTTATAAGAAAGAATACCTAAAGGTACCACAACTGCTTTTATCTAAAACTCAGAGGGCTTTGCCTTATTCTGTACAGAGGAATAAGCACTAAAGTTAGAGGATATAAATTACAGAGAGGCAGAAGGAGGAAACTTCTAAAAAGCAAAGGCCAAATAAGCTACCTCATGAGGCAGTGAGCTGTTAAGTATTTATTTCAGTGATAGGAGGTCTGAATATATTCAGATTTATTTATTGAGAGCCTCCCATATGCCGGTTTTATACAAGGTCCCTAATATAGATTAGATACATCACCTCATTTTGTCTAATCTTCACAACTATATGAGGCAGATTTAATTATTATCACCCCCATTTTATATATTAGAAAATTAATTTCATATGTCCAATGTGGAGACTGTTTTCTATACCATATTGCCTCCAACTACTTCAGTTGACCAACTCCTACCTGACAGGGAGACTATAAGAACAGCAATTTGCAAAATGTGTCCAGAGAACCCTGGGAGTCCCCAAAACTCTTTCAAGTGTTTAGTGAAGTCAAAACCATTTATATAATACTAAGAGACTGTTTGCTTTCACTCTCAATCACTTAAGAATGTTCAATGGAGTTTTCCAAAGGATAGAATGATATTGATGAGTCGTTCTCTGACAGATAATAGAATGTATGCTATATATACTTTTTTTTAAAGATTTTATTTTACAGAGAAATAGAGAGCACAAGTAGGCAGAGTGGCAGGCATAGGAAGAGGGAGAAGCAGACTCTCTGCCAAGCATGAAGCCTGATGTGGGGCTTGATCCCAGGACCCTGGGATCATGACTTGAACTGAAGGCAAACACTTAACCAACTGAACCACCCAGGTACCCCAATATATGTATGCTATATATTCTTTTGTTTAATTTTTCTTAGTTTGAATTTTCATATAGTAAATACTGACAGATACAAAAATATAGAAACAAAATAATACCAAGGTCCTTAATAGTATGAAATGTTCTTAAAATCAAAAAGTTTGAGAACAACTGCTAAAGAGGAATGGAGGATCTAAAATTCAAAGGCCTCTGAAATCCCTTCCAGATTAAAAATTCAAGGATTTCAATGGAATTGTTTGAAAAAAACAGTTAACCCCAAAACCTGTTTGGTTAAACATTCAGGTGTTGAAATTCTTTGTTAAATGTGTATGTCCTCTTCACTGTCTTGGTCACTATAATGGGATTTTTCTTTGAAAGCCCATATCCTGTGTGGCTTCAGTGTCATCAGACCCTAGGGCTAGGGACAAAGAAAATACACTAATAGAGTATGCTCTGTCCCAACATCCTATTTGTTTTGATTTGGAGATTTCTTTTTTTACTTGATGCTTTGTAGATATTTAATTTATAAAAATTATAATGGAATATTACCCATCCATCAGAAAGAATGAATACCCACCATCTGCATCAACATGGATGGAACTGGAGGGGATTATGCTAAGTGAAATAAGTCAAGCAAAGAAAGATAATTATCATATGGTTTCACTCATATGTGGAACATAAGGAACAGCATGGAGGGCATTAAGAGAAGGAAGGGAAAACTGAAGGGGGGGAGTCAGAGTGGGAGACAAACCATGAAAGACTGTGGAGTCTGGGAAATAAATTTAGGGTTTCAGAGGGAGGGGGTGAGGGGATGGGTTAGCCCAGTGCTGGGTACTAAGGAGGGCATCCATTGCAATAAGCACTGGGTGTTATATGCAAATAAAGAATCATGAAACACTACATCAAAAACTAATGAAGTACAGTATGGTGACTAATATAACTTAATATAAATAAATAAATAAAAATTAAATAAAAAAATCATTGATGTGAGTTTGGTTGTTTTTGTCTCTCTTGTTTGTTTTGAATTAGTTTTCTTCTATTAGCAAAGTAATGAGGGAAGGAGAGTAGGCAGAAAAGAGAGCACTCCCTGACTAAATACCTATTATAGGTCAGGTACAATATAGTATGCTTTAGCTGTCATTCACAGAGCACCTATTATACCAGTCACTTCACTCAGTTCTTGATATGTATTATCTTTAATTCTTAGAACAATCCTGGAAAACAGGTTAATAGCAAGACTATGATAGATTGTCTGAAAAAAAATAGCTGCATAATTTCCTTCCCTACATCCATGCTCTTGGGTAGTCTCTGCCCACACCTATACTGGTATTGGTTGTATAACTTACTCTGACCAATGGGACAATAGCAAATATGGACAAGCCAAGACTCAAAAAGTGCTTATGTAATGGGTCTTACTCTCTCTTGCTGCTCTTAATAACCCTCATTTACCAAGTGAATAACCCAGGGCAAACCCACTGGGTGATGAAAGTTACATAGCCAAATTACTTCCATTACCCCTGTTGACAACCAGTCAGCTGCCAGACATATGACTTAGGCCAGTTGACATAAATGGATGAATGAACCCAGCTGACACACAGGAAGCAGAGACAGTCCCAGCTGAGTGCAGTCCAAACCACCAACCACAGAATCATCAGCAAATAAATGGTTATTGTTTTAAACCACTACATTTGAGGTGGTATGTTATGCAGCAAATGCTGATAACAATTCCCTTTTTACAGAGAAGGAAACTGAGGCTCAAAAAAGCTAAATAAATTTACTGAGGTCATTCTATAGCCAGTATGTGGCAGAATGAGAATTTTAAACTTAGAACTATATATATTTCATTTAATCTTTGCCCAGTTAGATAGACATACTATTATTGATTTAATTTTAAAGATGAGGAAACATGTACAGTGAGGTTAAACCATCTGCCCAAAGTCACATAATAAATACCAAAATGTTAACTGTACTTATTGTGGTGAGCATTTTGCAATAAACACAAATATAAAATCATCATGTTATATACCTGAAATTAATATAATGTTAGGTCAGTTATACCTTAATTTTAAAAAAGAGTAAGGGGGAGACCAAGAGTAAAATTAAGTAATTAATTAGGCACCTGGGTGGCTCAATGAGTTATAGCCTCTGCCTTCAGCTCAGGTCATGGTCTCAGGGTCCTGGGATTGAGGCCCGCATCGGGCTCTCTGCTCGGTGGGGAGCCTGCTTCCTCCTCTCTCTCTGCCTACTTGTGATCTCTCTCTGTCAAATAAATAAATAAAATATTTTTAAAAATTAAGTAATTAATTAATAAAAATAAGTAGTAAAGCCAAGATTTAAACTCAACTATGCCTGCTTTCAAAAACTGTGCTACTTTCACTTCAGGCTGTGGGTTCTGGTTAGTAGAGGATTCCAGTTAGCTATAGAAAAACTGACTGTTCTAGCACTGTATTAGCAACCAACAAGATTGAATTTAAAACAACTCCAAGCACAGAAACAGAAAGAGTATAAAGAAGAAAGAGTAATGGAAAAGGAAAAAGACTTGGGAATTTGAGTTATTAAAAAAAAAAAACAAACAGCCTGGTTTATAAACAGGAGATAAGAAAAACTCATTAAAATAACCAAAGCACTAAGAAGAATATAACGTAAGACAGGAGCTCCTTTTCAGGGTATTTTAAACTAGAACTGAAGTATCCAGCAGGCACCTGCTTAAACCAAGAAGGAAAGTGTTCATTAACACAAAAAACATTTCACTGTCTACCATGTTCATGTGTCCTTCTACTGACTTTCTGCCATCTACATGCTGCCTGGAATTGGAATTATTCAGGCTGGAAAAGAGAACATAGATGGAGGGAGAAAGCACTAACATCTATTGAAGGTGGCATGAGAAGAGCACTGGACTGCAACTAACTAGCCAAATGACCTTGCGTATGTTACTTAACCTCTACAGATCTTAATTTCCTGATCTCCAAGGTCCCCTGCAGCTCTAAAATTTCATGATTCTACGATTATATATTAAAGGGAAAGTGGTGACCAGCAGTGATCCATCACTACGGAGAAAAAAAAAAAAAGAACAAATGTGCTCAGATAACAGCATTTCTTCATTGACTCAAAAGCATTTATCAAATACCTACTATGTGTTTTAAGCTTTATTCTTGTCCTTAAAAATCATAATCCAGTGAGGAAAGGGACATGTCAACAAATAATTACAGTTCAATGTGATAATCCCCACAAAGACAGGCAGAGCACAGAGGAGACGTAATCAATGACAAGAATGCAAATGCACAGGCTCCTAGAATTAGACACACCTTGATTCAATACCAACTTACCTACTTACTAGCTGTGACATCTTAGGCAAATCACTTAAGCTCTCTGAGCTTCAGTTACCTCCTGTGTTCTCACCATAATAGATTCTGAAGCTACAGTGTTAGCTACCTATAGGCTTTATTCCCAAACCTCCATAGATGCAAAATATAGTCAGTTGGGAATTAAAGCAAAATTGGAGAGGGTTGAAGGGGAGTAAGACAGGGGTAAGGGGAGACTTAAAATCCAAAGCTTGCAAGAAGTCAACTGTAGAGGGAGGAGCAAGATGGCAGAGGAGTAGGAAACCTAGATATCATCAGGCCCCAGGAATTCACCTAGATGGTTATCAAACCAGTTGGAATACCTACAGACTCAACAGGAGATCAAAGAGGAGAGTGGCAATTCTAGGAACAGAAAAGTGACCGCTTTCTTGGAGGTAGGACACACAGAGAAGTGAATCGGAGGCAATATTTGGGAAGATAGACCGTGGGGGAGGGGATGGCTCCCAGCCAGCAGTACAGCAGCGGAGCACAAAATCAGAACTTTTTGAGGTCTGCTCCACTGAGGAAACGTCACCCCAGAGGCTAAGTAGGGGGTGGGACCCTCGCTGGGACAGTGTGGTCTCAGGACCCACGGGGTCACAGAGGTCCCGGGATGTGACAGAGTTGTGTGTGGCAGAACTTCCAGGTATTGGAGCAGGGAAGCTGGCTGCAGAGACGGAGCCGAGGAGTGGGCTTTCAGCTCCAGCTTACCTTAAACCATTATCCGAGACACAGTTGGGCCACAGATCTTCGAGCAGGGCCCCACAAGTGGCAGATCCGGGGAAACCTCCTCCTTCCTCCACTGGGAGGAGCAGTATTGGAGCACACTGCAGGAATCTGCTGGGTTTGGAGAATCCAAACGGGGCCGAGCACCAGCGATAGAAACGCTCGGTCACAGGCTGGTAGAGCACAGAGCATGGCCGGAGACCAGGGAGACAGGCATGGTTAATTGCTTTTCACTGGGGGGCGGACTGAGAATTGGGGCCCTGAGCTCTCAGCAACTCTGGGCCGAAGACTAGGAGGCCACCATCTTCATTCTCATCCTCCAAAGCTGTATGGAAAGCATTCAGGGAACAAAAGCTATGGAGAGTGGAGAGTGAACCTGAGCAGATTACTTAGCCTGGCCCCTGGCAAGGGCAGGGAATTTCCGCCTGGGGCAAAGAAACTTGAGAATCAATACAACAGGCCCCTCCCCCAGAAGATTAGCAAGAACATCCAGCCAAGACCAAATACATTGATCAATGAGAAATGCAGAACTCTAGAGCTAGGGTAATGCACCACATAGAAGTCATGGCCTTTTTCCCATGATTCTTTAGTCTTTCAAAGTTTATTTTTTCTTATCCTATTTTTTAAATTTTTCCTTTTCCTATTTAAATATTTTTAACTATTTTATCTTATCAATATCTTTTTAAAAAAATATTTTTAAATTTTCATTGTTTTAGTCATAGTCTATCACTTCATTGTCTTTAAGCTTATTTGTTGTATACATATAGATTTTTCTTTCCTTAAAATTTTGGGATACAGTTTCTTCTAATAGATAAAAATATACCTTAAATGTAGCACACAGCTTTGTTCTAGTCTCCAGCCTCATTACATTCTTTCCTCCTTTTTCTTTTTTCAACCAACTTCTTACCTTACCATTTCCTTTTTTAGAATCTTTTTTTAATTTTCATCTTTACAGTCATATTCCACCCCTTCATCATGTATATCCTTATTTTTGTACATATATAAGGTTTCTTTCCTTAAAATTCTGGGAGGCAGTTAATTCTAACAGACCAAACATACACTCAAAATCAAGTGTGTGGCTCTCTTCTATTCACCAGTCTAATCATATATATATATAAATCATATATATATATATATATATAAATCTCTCTCTATATATAGATAGAGATTTTTTCCTTTCTTCTCCCCCCAGTTTCAGGTCTCTTCTGATTTGGTTAGTGTATATTTTATTTTTCTGGGGTCATCGCTACCCTTTTAGTATTTTGTTCTCTCATTCATCTATTCTTATCTGGATAAAATGACAAGGCAGAAAAATTCACCTCAAAAAAAAGGACAAGAGGCAGTACCAATGGCTAGGGACCTAATCAATAGGAGCATTAGTCAGAACTAAAGTTCAGAATGACGATTATCAAGGTGCTAGCTGGGCTCAAAAAAAGTATGGAAGATATTAGAGAATACCTTCCTGGAGAAATAAAATCCCTCTCTGGAGAAATAAAAGAACTAAATCTAACCAAGTTGAAATAAAAAAAGCTATTAATGAGGTGCAATAAAAAATGGAGGCTCTTACTGCTAGAATAAATGAGGCATAAGAGAGAATCAATGATATAGAAGACCAAATGGTGGAAAATAAAGAAACTGAGAAAAAAAGAGAGATAAACAACTACTGGACCACAAGGGGAGAACTCAAGAGATAAGTGATACTATAAGAAAAAACAATGTTAGAATAATTGGGATCCCAAAAGAAGAAAAAAGAGAGGGGGCAGAAGGTATATTGGAGCAAATTATAGCAAAGAATTTCCCTAATTTGGCGAAGGGAAAAAGTATCAAAATCCAAGAGGCACAGAGAACTCCCTTCAAAATCAATAAAAATAGGTCCACACACTGACATCTAGGAGTAAAACTTACAGATATCTGTGACAAAAAGAAAATCCTGAAAGCTGCTCAGGAGAAGAGGTCTGTAACATACAATGGCAGAAATATTAGATTGACAGCAGACTTATCCACAGAGACCTGGCAGGCCACAAAGGACTGGAACGATATAGTCAGAGCACTAAACGAGAAAAATATCCGGCCAAGAATACTATATCCAGCCAGGCTATCATTGAAAATGAGATAAAAATCTTCCAGAACAAACAAAAACTAAAAGAATTTGCAAACAGCAAATAAGCCCAACAGGAAATATTGAAAGGGGTCCTTTAAGCAAAGACAGAGCCTAAAAGTAACATACCAGAAAGAAACACAGACAATATACAGTAACAGTCACCTTAGAGAAAATACAATGGCACTAAATTCATATCTTTCAATAGTTACCCTGAATGTAAATGGGCTAAATGCCCCAATCAAAAGACAAAGGGTTTCAGAATGGATAAAAAAATAAGACCCAGTAATATGCTGTCTCCAAGAAACTCATTTTAGACCCAAAGACACCTCCAGATTTAAAGTGAGGCAGTGGGAAACAATTTATCATGCTAATGGATATCAAAAGAAAGCTGAGTGGCAATCCTTATATCAGACAAATTAGATTTTAAGCCAAAGACTATAATAAGGGATGAGGAAGAACACTATATCATACTTAAAGGGTCTGTCCAAAAAGAAGATCTAATGGTTTTAAATATCTATGTCCCTAACATGGGAGCATCCAATTACATAAACCAATTAATAACTAAATCAAAGAAACACATTGACAATACTACAGTAATAGTAGGGACTTTAACAACCCCCTCACTGAAATGGACAGATCATCTAAGCAAAAGATTAACAAGGAAATAAAGGCTTTAAATGACACACTGGACCAGATGGACATCACAAATATATTCAGCACATTCCATCCCAAAGCAACAGAATACACATTCTTCTCTAGTACACATGGAACATCTTTAGAATAGATTACATCCTGGATCACAATCAGGTCTCAAACAGCACCAAAAGATTGGGATCATTCACTGCATATTTTCAGGCCACAGTGCTTGGCAACTAGAACTTAACCACAAGAGGAAAGTTGGAAAGGACTCAAATACATGGAGGTTAAAGAGTATCCTACTAAAGAATGAATGAGTCAACCAGGAAATTAAAGAAGAATTTTAAAAATTCATGGAAACAAATGAAAATGAAAACACAACTATTCAAAATCTTTGGGACACAGCAAAGGCAGTCCTGAGAGGAAAGTATATAGCAATCCAAGCCTTTCTCAATAAGTGAAAAAGGTCTCGAGTACACAACCTAACCCTACACCTGAAGGAGCTGGACAAAGAACAGCAAAGAAAGCCTAAACCCAGCAGGAGAAGAGAAATAATAAAGACCCAAGCAGAAATCAATGAAACAGAAATCAAAAGAACAGTAGAACAAATCAATGAAACTAGTAGCTGGTTCTTTGAAAGAATTAACAAGATTGATAAATCCCTGGCCAGACTTATCAAAAAGAAAAGAGAAAGTACCCAAAAATGAAATCATGAATGAACAAGGAGAGATCACAACCAACACCAATGAAATACAAACAATTATAAGAACATATTATGAGCGACTATATACCAGTAAATTTGACAATCTCGAAGAAATGGATGCATTCCTAGAGACATAAAAACTACTAATACTGAACCAGAAAGAAACAGAGAATCTGAACAGGCCCATAATCAGTAAGGGGATTAAAGCAGTTATCAAAAATATCCCAAGAAACAAGAACCCAGGGCCAGACAGCTTCCCAGGGGAACTCTACCAAACATTTAAAGAATAATTAATACCTATTCTCCTGAAACTCTTCCAAAAATAGAAATGGAGGGAAAACTTCCAAACTCATTTTATGAGGCCAGCATTAACTTGATCCCAAAACCAGACAAAGACCCCATCAAAAAGGAGAATTACAGATCAATGTCCTTGATGAACACAGATGCAAAAATTCTCACCAAAATACTAGCCAATAAGATCCAACAGTACATTAAAAGGATTATTCACTACAACCAAGTGGTATTTATTCCTGGGCTGCAAGTTTGGTTCAACATCTGCAAATCAATCAATGTCATACAGTACATTAATAAAAGAAAGGACAAGAACCATATGATCCTTGCAATATATGCTGAAAAAGCATTTGACAAAGTACAGCATCCTTTCTTGATCAACACTCTTCACAGTGTAGGGATAGAAGGTAAATACTTCAAAATTATAAAAGCCATCTATAAAAAACCCATAGCAAATATCATTCTCAATGGGGAAAAACCGACAGCTTTTCTCTAAGGTCAGGAACACAGCAGGGCTGTCCACTATCACTACTGCTATTCAACATAGTACTCGAAGTCCTAGAAGTCCTTCTAGAACTTACACAGGATTTCAGTAAAGTGTTAAAGTGTCAGGATATAAAATCAATGTTCAGAAATCAGTTGCATTTCTACACACCAACAGCAAGACAGGAGAAATAGAAACTAAGGAGCCAATTCCATTTACAATTGCACCCAAAACCATAAGATACCCAGGAATAAACCTAATCAAAGAGGCAAAGAATCTGTACTAAGAAAACTAGAAAATACTCATGAAAGAAATTGAGGAAGACAGAAATAGAAAAACATTCCATGCTCATTGACTGGAAGAATAAATACTATGAAAATGACTATGCTACTTAAAGCAATATATACTTTTAAGGCAATCCCTATCAAAATACCATCAATTTTTTTTCAAAGAAATGGAACAAATAATCCTAAAATTCAGATGAAACCAGAAAAGTCCCTGAATAGCCAGAGGAACGTTGAAAAAGAGAACCAAAGTTAGTGGCATCACAATTCTAGACTTCAAGCTCTATTACCAAACTGTAATCATCAAGACAGTATGGTACTGGCACAAAAACAGACACACAAATCAATGGAACAGAACAGAGAGCCCAGAAATGGGTCAACTCATCTCCACAAAGCAGGAAAGAATGTCCAATGGAAAAAAGACAGTCTTTTCAACAAACGGTGTTGGGAAAATTGGACAGCTACATGCAGGAAAATAAAACTGGACCATTTCCTTACACGACAGACAAAAATAAACTACAAGTGGATGAAAGGCCTCAATGGGAGACAGGAATCCATCAAAATTCTTGAGGAGAACACAGGCAGCAACCTGTTCGACCTAAGCCACGACAACTTCTTCCTAGAAACATCACCAAAGGCATGGGGAGCAAGGGCAAAAATGAACTATTGGGACTTCAACAAGATCAAAAGCTTTTGCACAGCTGAAGAAACAGTCAACAAGACCAAAAGATATTTGCAAATGGTATTCAGGTAAAGGGCTAGTATCCAAAATCTATAAGGAACATAACAAACTCAACACCCAAAGAACAAATAATCCAATCAAGAAATGGGCAGAAGACATGAACAGACATTTCTCCAAAGAAGACACCCAAATGGCCAACAGACACATGAAAAAGTGCTCAATGTCCCTCAGCATCAGGGAAATACAAATCAAAACCACAGTGAGATACAACCTTACACCAATCAGAATGGCTAAAATTAACAAAACAGGAAATGACAGATGTTGGCAAGGATGTGGGGAAAAGGGAACCCTCCTACGCTGTTGGTGGGAATGCAAGCTGGTGTAGCTACTCTGGAAAACAGTATGGAGATTCCTCAAAAAGTTGAAAATAGAGCTACCTTACAACCCAGCAATCGCACTACTTGGTATTTACCCTAAAGATACAAATGCAGTGATCCGAAGGGGCACATGCACCCAAATGTTTATAGCAGCAATGTCCACAATAGCCAAACTATGGAAAAAACCTAGATGTCCATCAACAGATGAATGGATAAAGAAGAAGCGGTATATATATATACAATGGAATACTATGCAGCCATCAAAAGAATGAAATCCTGCCATTTGCAATGACATGGATGGAACTGGAGGGTATTATGCTGAGCAAAATAAGTCAGTCATGGAAAGACAATTATCATATGATCTCTGTGATATGAGAAATTTCAGAGGTGGGCAGGGGGGGTTAAGGAGGGAAAAAAATGAAACAAGATGGGACCAGGGAGGCAGAAAAACTATAAGATACTCTTAATATCAGGAAACAAACTGAGGGTTGCTGAGGGGTGAGAGGAGGCATAGGGTGACTGGGTTATGAAAAAAAATAAAAATTAATAAAAATTAAAAAAAATAAAAAAGAAGTTGGCTGTAAAGAAAAATAAGGAAATGGGATGCTAGCTAGAAGAGTATGTGGTGTCAAAGGAAAGTACGTTGTTGTATTATTTTGTTTTGTGTTTTTGAATGGGGTCATAGGACATGGTTGATTTTTTATGCAAAAACCCAGAAAAGCAGGAGATTTTGATAAGCAAGAAAGAGAGGGGATAACTAAAGATCCCAAGTTCCAGTGTTGACAAGATTGTAGAACCTAGGAGGGATTGGCCTCTGAGAGGAGTACCTCTTCCTATCATGAAAATGGATATATTCTCCATCATAAATGGGGGAAAGAAAACAGAGTTGTAGTTGGAACAGTAGGTTAAGTGGTGAGAAGATAAGAATAATCTCATTTTCTGGGTTCTGTTTACTCAGTGCCATATGAAGTAAGGCCATCAGTGAGCATGAGAAGGAAAGAAGGGAAGAGGAGGGAGGTCTGAGGCTGGAGGAGGAAGAGTTCAGCTCAGAAAATTACAGTCCAGAAACCCTCACCAAGAAAAGGTAATGAAAGTGATGTACAGTGTCAGGTGTCCATCTGAAGTTCATGATGAGTGATGACAGGCAGCCATGTTGTGAAAGTCCCAACTGCAAGGAAAAGGAGGTGAGGGGGAAGAAATATGGGATACTTAAGAGTCAAGGTATAAGAATTTACTTGGTATAAAAGAAAAAGAATTTACTGAGTATGAAAGATAGAAAGGGAAGGGGAAAATCATGTTAACAATACTGTAGATGGGTTCTCGTCTGCGGTAGGAAGCAAACAGAAGATTATGGGCTGATGGAAAGAGAAAATGTAATGAGAAACAATGGATTGGAGGCCTAACCTGGTAAGGTTGAAGAACTGCAGCAGTGGAGGTCAAGATTTACTAAATAATGCAGTTACTGGTGGTGAAAAGGGCTAGTGTATGACCAAGCCGGTGAGTAGTTGAGGTGAGTAGAGGGAAAGATCACTGAAGTAAAGGGATCAAGGAAATGAAGAGCCATGATGAGAGATGGGTCATCCACATGAGTGTTGAAGTCACCAAGAATAATGGCCAGAATCAGGGTGGAAGCAGCAACAAAATCTAGAGGTACAGCCACCCCCTCCACTCCTGAAGGAGAATTTTTGTTATATTCCTCCAGCTGCTAGGAGGAAGGGGAATCAGCATACAGGTCCCAGATACTGTGGGATGGGACCCCTTCCTCCCTCCTTGTCCTGTACCCAAGTTCATGGGATCCAGTACACCCCACAGCTGGTCTCCTCTCCTCTCCTCCTACTCTCAAAGTCCTCCACTATCAGATAACTCGTCTTTAAATTTCCAATAAATCAGAATTTTTTTTTTACAACACAGACCTTCTTGGGCACGTAAAGGACTGCCATCCTCAACACAAACATGTTGATGACCTCAAGAATGATAAGAGGAAAGGAAAGGAGGAGACTAAACCATGAACTAGATCTGTAAGGAAAGAAGGGAAATAATCAGGAGGCTGGTAGGAGACAGTAATGAGGAGGGTAGAGGAGTGGAGCTTTTGGAGGAGGGAGAGAATGCAATGATACTAAAGGGATCTGGGGGTGGGAACTGAGAACCCCAACCTCCCCTCCTGGGCAACATGGTTAAGAGGCAGTCAAGGTTCCACTTACAGTAGGAGTCAGGGTACATGTCCTGATTTTTTTTAAAAAAATATTACGGATATAAGAACTTTGACCTTCACAAACAGGCCTTTCTAGAAGGCACAGTAAGGCCTTAAGGAAAAGTAGAGGACGTGGCTTATATCTAACTGGACAATAAAGAGGGCAGTATGGAGGGTTAGCAATAGCCAGAGAAGCTCAGGAGGTAAGGCACATTGAGATGAGTTCTGGGAGTCTCTTAGAGGAACAGGATCAATTCATTGTAGGTCGAGGTCCAGAATATTGCATTCAATCCTAGTCTTTGACTGGGATGGCCACATTTTGGCCCACATGAGGCAATGTGAGGGCCCTTCAATCAGAATTCCTGTGATAGAAGAGCCACAGCATCTGAGGCAGCAGTCCTCTTGAGGCCCACACCGTGAGATTGTGTTAGTGACTTGCACAAAAAAGCTCTTCAGGTCCCCCTCCACTGAAATGTCTGGCGGCAGCATCTTATGCTTTTGTTTTCTCTTACAGCATGACTTGAACCAGATTTCCTCTGACCATAACACAGGTGTGTCAGGAATACTGGTATGGCTCCTTTTTCATTCTCAGCAACCCTTCATTCAGTAGGCCAGCTTTGTAAGAACAGGGTTAAGCATGAAATAACGCAGAGTAGGAGAATAAGAAAAGAATCCATTCCACATGATCTCCAGCCTCACATCCCTAAGGAGGTTCTTGCAGGAAGCCCAACATTACACTTCACTCCTTGCAGAGTTAACCTTTGTCCATGTCATCCATTCAGGTTGTACCAGTTAGGGGCAGCTCTGTGGCTTGGCTAACAAACAGATGAGTCCTGAGTTTCTGCAGTTCAGTGGGCAGCCAGAATGCCACCTCAGTTCAGGGCTGGGCTCAGAGCAGAGGACAGCAGGACTACATCCAGGCTAGTCTCCCATCAGCAACAGGTGTCGACACTGACTCCATCAGTGGGGAGGGATCACCTATACCTCTCCTTACGTTTCCTCCCCAGCCTCTGGGATGGTCTATTCAAGGCCTCTGAGCTTATAGGTCTCTAAGTTCAGCCAGGCTATAAACTTTTGCAGTATTAACATATATAACAAGCTCCCAGTTGACACTGATGCTCCTAATGCAGGACCACACACTGAGGAACACAGGTCTCCATTAGAACTTTGTTTCCATTTCTACCCTTTGCGAATCAATGCAGCTTCCCAGACCAGAGCTTATTAATGGAATAACGGAGCATGAAATTGATCTATGAGAGATATATCCCCTAAACCAGCTTCTTTCCCAAATTCTCAGCTCTGCCAATGGCACTACCTCTTTTCCAATCTTACGATTGAAATCTATCTCTCTCTCTTATATTCAGATCCTGTCTATACAGTCGGTCATCAAATCTTCCAAAATTTCTGTTAAAATGCCTCTCATGGGGTGTCTGGGTGGCTCAGTTGGTTGGGCATCTGCCTTCAGCTTAGGTCATGATTCCAGGACCCTGAGCAGGGAGCCTGCTTCTCTTTCTCCCTCTGCCCCTGCCCCTGCATGTGTTCTCTCTCTCTCTCTCTCTCTCTCTCTCTCTCTCTCTCTCTCTTAACTCTCTCTCTCTTTCTCTCTCTCCTCTCTCCTCTCCCCCTGTCAATTAAATAAATAAAATATTTTTAAATAATAAAATAAAATAGTAAAATGCCTTTCATGGTTTTCCTTCCTGTCTCTAATTTCAAGATTCTAGTACAGGCTTTCATCATCTCTTGCCACCCTGGCCTCTGACTCCAGTCTCTCTCCCTTCCACCCATCTAGCAAACTGCCACCAGGCTACTCTTCTAACCTCCACAACTTCTTCCAGTTCAAAGTTTGGTATGCCTTCCAATAGGTCACCCGATTAATCCAAAAGCCTTCCATAAATCCTGCCCCACTGAGTCTGCACAACTCAACAATCACTGGTCCACCAACACTCCCTGCTTCTCCAAAGGTTGAGTCTACCTCCTAGCTGACAGTTGTGGAAATGCAATCCCAAAGAACACCTGCCTCAGAAGTATCTGGGATGTAAGATAAAGTCACATAATCCTGAGTCCCACTTCCAACCTACCAAATCCAAAGCCTCTGAAAGGGGAGTCCGGGAACCTGCATTTTATCAAGCTTCCCAAGGAAATTCAATGCATGCTAAAGTTGGGGAACCACTTCTCTAGCCTCCTACCATAAAAAGAACCCAGCATCACCCCCTCTGTATGTTATCTAATGCTATGTAACAAATTACTGCCAATTGTGGTGACTTAAAACATCACATATTTATTACCTCACTGTTTCTGTGGGTCCGAAACACAGGCATAACTTAGATGGATCTTTTGACTCAAAATCTCTCCAAAGGCTGCCATCAAGGTATGGGTCAAGGCTGCAGTTATCTCTGGATGCAACTAGGGAAAGATCTGCTTCCAAGTTCACTCATCTGGCATAATTTAGTATCTCATGGGCTGTTTGATGGAAGGCCTCCATTTCTCACTGGCTGCTGATCAGTAGCTGTCCTCATTTTCTTGCCAGGTAGGCCTCTCCTAGGTCATTCACAACATAACACCTTGCTTTATCAGAGCAAACAGGCATAGAGAGGCAGAGAGGAAGAGAGCCAGCAAGATAGAAGTCACAGTCTTTTGTAACCTAATCATGAAAGGGACATCTCATCATTAAATTACACTTGTTAGAAAGAAGTCACTAGTTACAGCCCACATAAAAGGGGAGAGAATTATACAGTATGTGAGTACCAAGAGGTGGGGAATCACTGGGAGCCATTTCAAAAGCCACCTGCCACTCCCTCTTCAACATCAATACACACCTTTTAGCCCATGTTCTTGTCTATTTACCCAGTCACTACATAAGAGCCAGAAATAATAGTCTGGTTCACAGGAAAACAGTGCATAAAGATATGATTACCCTAGTCTGACTCTTTACCTTACAAACGTCTGAGTTCAGTAAAGGATAAAGCAGTTGATCAAGACCCAAAGTGGACATTTGGGACCTTCTGACAAACACATATTCATCAGTTGGGCCAGTTTTCAACCCTGGCTGCAGATTAGGATGCCTGGGGAGCTTTAAAAAAAAGTACTGACGCCTGGAGTCCCACCACAGACCATTTAAATCAGAATTTCTGAGGCTAGAGCTCTAGAATCAGCATTTTTTAAAAGACCTCTAGGTGGTTTTAATGTGCAGGGAGGATTGAAAACCCCTGGGCTGACCCATTCTTCCTCTCTCACTTGTTTTTTGAGAAATGTTAAATGGAACATTTTCTGCTTGGGATAGGTTGAAAGCCCCTTCTAACTGACTTGGAAATGCTCTGTGAAGAAGAAGGAATTGGACGCCAGCTTTGCAAAATAACAAGGGAACTCTCTTAGTGGAAATGGGCAGAGGTGACCTGAGAGAGGGCATCAGGTTTGAGATATGTCTGGGTCAGAACAAGAGCACACAAAGTCAATATGCATTCAATCTGTGCCTGCTATAAAACTGCTAATGGGCTAGGAACCGCAGTGAGGGGGGAAGAAAAAAAAAAAAACCTAGGTCTCCCAGGACAGAGGTTGCAAACTGGCAACCCATGGGTCAGATGGGGCTCACAGGAGTGTTGAGTACATGTGTGTATGTATATATGTGTGTGCGAGCATAAATGTGTGTTCTGTTCCTTGCAAAGTTTACATAAATAGGTACTTTTATATACAACATTTTACATTTGGAAAAAAAGGATAACATGCATCCTTGGCATATTAAACAGTTAAAATTCACATTTTTCTTCCAATGGTCATAACTTCACTGAGGAATTAAACTCTAAAATATACACAAACCATCATTTAAACTGATTTACTACCAGTGATACCAGGAAAAGAGTCAATTTCTTATTAACAACACAGAATCAACCCAGAAAATGTGGATTTCATAGGCTCACATTGAACAACAGTATCTAAAATTAGCAGCGTTCATAAGAAACACTTGGCAAATGTTTCGTAAGTATGTGAATTAAACATCCTTATCTATAATTTAATGCTTCTTGTCAACAGATTTCTTTGTAAGCTAGCAAAGTGCTTTGTAAAAACTGGCATTTGTTGCCAATATTTACAATAAGGAAAGTTTATATAAATATCCAGATCAGGAGGATCTCATCTGCAAATTAGTGGCTTGGGTGACAGTGTGCTTACCTTTCCACATGGTAACAATCACCAAAAAGTGAATAGTGGCTCCCACTTCCTCCTCCTTTTCTCCCCAAATGGATATGCTTCACCCTTTGACATTATCTGCCTTTGAGCAGGAATCTGGAAGGCAGTATAGGAAAGTGGTTAAGAGTATACACTCCAGAGTCAACTGGGCTTTCCTGGCCTTGCGCTCTAAAATAGAGTTCCTCCTTTCTTTCATTGGGCCCAGCCCAGACCAGGTGACACTATTTTGCTTCTTACCCAGAAAAAAAAGAAAAAAAAAGAATATAGACTCTAGAGTCAAACTACTTTGTGTCCAAAAACCACTTCTGTCTACAATTGTTTGATGGTGTGACTTGGTAATTTAATTAAACTCTCTGTGTCTCAGTTTCTCCTTCTGAAAATCAGGAATAATAATAAAACCTACTTTACAGAATTGTTAAGAGGTTTAATAAGTGAGTTAATACATACAAAGAGGTTAGCACCATATTTGCCCAAAAGGTAAGCACTCAGTAATCATTAGCTATTGATACAAGTTGAGTACAGTATAATACAGTAGTTACAAGTCACTTGCCATTCTTCAGTTTCCTCAGCTATAAATTGGGGATAACAATAGTACCTACTTTGTAGGGCTGCTGTGAAAGGACTAAATGCGATCAGGTTTGCACAGTGCCTGGCACAGAGTAAACACTCAATAAATGTTAGCTAGCACTGTTATTCCAGTCTATCAGGAAAAGGGGATTAACACACAGGATCCTGGTGAGGAAGCTCAAGTAAGAGTCAAGTTAGGTGGTGTGTAGACTAAAAAGACTGTGGAGCAGGAGACAGTAAGAAAGTCTTAAAGTGTTTTTGAAGTCAAAAATAAGCGTTAGGGCTTTGCTTCTGAGGCTGATTTTCCAGAGACTAAGAGCCAAGGGACTTTACCCACTTAATCTACCACATGCCCAAGCACTTTGGAAGCCCACTCTCTAAGCCCAAATCCCTCTCAGGGCTACCTACCATCTTTGCAACCCAACAATGTGACCAACATGATACATTAGTTGTGTCCTTAGACATCCAAGATAATTAGAATACTAAATAAAGGGTTCCATAGATAAGAATGTGTTCCTGAAACTGACAGATGTGACAAGTAATGGAAGCAGAAATAACAGAATGCATGAGCAGCACTGCTATTCAAGTCCTCCTTGCCCGGCCTCTGACAAGGTAATCAAAATACACACAGTAGAGTTGCATTTTCACAGGGGTGGTGATATTCATGCATTAATGGAAATCAAACTTTAATGATCACAAGATTTGGAAAGAAGAGAAAAGCAGGAGTCTATCTCCTGCTTCCCTAAAACTAGGCTGTTCGGAATCCGGGGCAGGAATCACTGATAATTACTGATGAGAGGGTTGGTCTACAATTCACCAAGGAAAACTGGGAAAGAATGTGATTGTAAAGAGCCCAAGGCAGGTTACAGCATGTCTTCATTAAGGATACACACTCACCTGACAAGGCTGTTGCACATCAGCCCATGTATTATCTAAAGGACAACTTTTTAAAAGATTTTACTTATTTATTTGACAGAGAGAGAGAGATCACAAGTAGGCAGAGAGAGGGGGAAGCAGGGTCCTTGTTGAGCAGAGAGCCCGATGCAGGACTCAATCCCAGGACCCTGCGATCATGACCTGAGCCGAAGGCAGAGGCTTAACCCTCTGAGCCACCCAAGCACCCTTCTAAAGGACAATTTTAATCTCAGGGAGACGTTCCCCCACACCCTCCGTCCATTCCTCTGAGCTTCCTACATCCACAGATGTGTGCCCATGGAATACAGTCATTTTAATATTAGTCTAGGAACAAACACATTTAAGAAAAAGCCTATAGGGACACCTAGGTGGCTCAGCCAGTTAAGCATCCGACTCCTGGTTTGGCTCAGGTCATGATCTCATGGGAGCTGAGTCCTGAATGGGGCTCCACGCTCAATGGGGAGTCTGCTTGAGATTCTCTCTTTCTGCCCCTCCCCCAACTCAAACGCATGTGTTCACATGCTCTCACATGCTCTTGTGTTCTCATGCTCCCTCTCTCTAAAAAATAAATAAATCTTTAAAAAAAAAGCCTACAAGACAAAAACTAATGTGGTATCTAAAACCATGCTCAATTCTAAAAAAAAAATTCTGCCAGTTTTGTTGATATTTTCCATAGTAATGGTCCATGTACTATATCACTGAATTT
Source organism: Spilogale gracilis (assembly GCA_004023965.1). Taxonomy (NCBI): domain Eukaryota; kingdom Metazoa; phylum Chordata; class Mammalia; order Carnivora; family Mephitidae; genus Spilogale; species Spilogale gracilis. The sequence goes on along the minus strand of PITA01008578.1, from coordinate 37,904 downwards.
ACATATGCTAAGGGAATTGGTTTGTCACAACAAAATTTTAATTCCAGGCTATTTTTGACCTTGTTTCTGAGAATGTCCCAAGGCCATCTCTTCCTTAATACTCAGCTGGTGCTCCATTCTGCAAGTGGGAATTTTAACTTTGAAAGAAGTAAACCAGAAGTTGGAAAGTAGATCTGCCACAGTCATCAAATGATTCATTCGAGGTCAGGTGCTAATGATCTGCAGATTAGCACGACTAACGGAAAGCTGGCTGTAACTCACATTATTAAGCGCTGCCACATTCAGGAAAGGGCAGCAGTGGAAATCAGGTAGGAAGGACAACGTTGAGATAGCAATGGATACTATTCAGAACAAAAAAATTTAAAACTAATGTTAGCATCTGCTTTCCCCTCCCCAGTATCCAAAAAAAGAGAAGCCAGCTCTGGATTTCTAAATTGGTACTTCTCAAACTTTAATGTGCATCACCTAGGGATCTTATTAAAATTCCTATTCCAACTGGGTAAGTTTGTGGTGAGACCTGAGGTTCTGCATTTCTAACAAGCTTGAAGATGACACACACTGCTGGTCCATGTACACTTTGAGTAGCAAAAGTCTAAGCCAGAGATCAGCAACGCAGAGCCCACAGATCAAATCTGGCCCAATGCCAATGGTTTTACAGCCTGTGAGCTAAGAATGATTTTTAGATTTTTTTTAAATGGTTGAGGGAAAAAAATCAAAAGAATATTCTGTAACATGTGAAAAATATGTTAAATGCAAATTTCAGTGTCTGTAAATGAAGTTTTATGGTAACACAGCATGTCCATTCATTTACATATTGTATATGACTGCTTTCTAGCTCGGGTAAGTAATTGCAACCTAGACCATACAACCCACAAACCTAAAATATTTGGACCTTTATAGAAAAAGTTCTGTGACCCCAGGTCTGAAGGATTAATAAAGAGGATTATGCTGTATCATTGAATAGAGAGAAGGGCTCTGAGTTGCAAGGAGGGAACCCTGTGAATCTGAAAGAGATTATAGTTCTTCCCATGACACTGGGAGAAGTCAGAACTGAGTGACAAATCCAGTGCATAGAGTGCCCCAAACATGTCGGCAGTTAAAAGGGAAGACTTCAGTAAACAGTATCTCAGGGCCCACTGGGACAAACACAGTCAAGAGAAACCTGTCGATGGCAACCTCTGGGAGCCCAAGCAGCAAACAGTAAGCCAAAACCACTAACAAATAAGGACCCAGCCCTCGCCTGATTTTCTGGCACAAAAAAAGGCCAGGGCTCTTCAGTGATCAAATGGAAGAATGTAGGAAGCCCCCCCCAAAATCATCAAGATTTAATTTCCTGCCCATACAACATGTTGGAGACCCAAAGATTACATTTCATTTATAAAATAAAGGAACAGGATATATCCTGCCTGTGGTTTGTTTACTAGGGTTGCTAAAATCAAATATCATAGACCCTCATTTCTCACAGTTCTGGAGACTGGAAACTCCAAGATGAAGGTGCCAAAAAGGTAGGTTTTATGCTGCAACTTCTCTTGGCTTGTAGACTAATCTCCATCTGGGCTGTGTGCTCACCTGTAAAAAGAGGGGAGAGAAGGGAGGTGGAGGGAGGGAGGGATAGAGGGAGAGAGAGAGAGCCCCGGGCAAGAGTTCGAGACCAGCGGTAAGCAAGCACAGGAGTGCAAGAGCACTCTCTGGTGTCTCTTCTTAAAAGGACACTAATCCTATCAAACCATGTCCCACCATTATGACCACATTTACCTTAATCGCTTCCTCATAGGTTCTATCTCTAAATATAGAGTTCTGAGGGTTAGGACTTTGACATATAAATTGGGAATGGGCACAGTTCTGTCCATACATTGCCCTCAGTGATGTAGACTAAAACTCTTAAGTGCTACACCCATTTATATCCCTAATCTTATGAAAAGATGACTGACTTCTGGCCTGATGTGAGAATAAAAGGTATTTTATCTCACTCAATCTCCTCCACTGACTTGCCACTCACCCCCAAACCCAATATCAGAATTATTCCTTTAAGTGAAGGTTACCTCACTCAAAGGTCCAGGTTAAACTATAAATCCAATAAACAGAAGAGCTGCAATTTACCCCTAATGGCACAGAAAAGTCTCCTTGATAGGAAATACAGTAAGAGCGGGGACTCTCACCCAGACTGCAACTTGCCCAGCTATCTGACCTTGAACAAGTCATTTAACCTCCCCATGCCTCAGTTTTCCCACCCATAAAACTGGGTGAGATATAATAACCTATTTCCTAGGGTTGTTGTGAAGATTTAATGTAATTAATATGTACCAAGCACTTAGGACAGAGCTCAGTACACAGTAAGCACTCGATGGTCACTAGTTATTAAAAGATTTGAGGGAATTTTGCATTCTACTCCAGTATATATTCAAATTAGCTGCCACCAAGAAAAAGTGACAATCCAGGAGGAGACTACACATACTTACTGTCACACCACCATGTACACCTATGGTTTGAAAAGCATGAAGCCAAGGATGACCTTGGGAAATAAAAAGAAAAACACTGAGGAACAGGAACTTAGGCAAAGGGAAGAAATCCGAGAAAAAACTGGATCTTGGAGTATTTTCCAGAAAGGACTAGTCTAGCTAAAATAACAGGGAAGGGTGGAGGCCGCGTAAGAGCACTATGGCCTGCAAAGAGAGAACTGGTCGGAGGATGCCAGTTCTTGGGACTCCCTAATTTCTAAGTTTCTCTGGGGCAGAGATCTTCCAACATTCCCAATTCAGGCCTGCTCTACCTGAAACAAGGGCGCAAGCTTTGCCTAAAACATCCAGAATACTGAGGTTTGCAACAAAAAAGCCATTTTCTTTTCCTGGAACAAAGCAATGCAATGCAGAAACAGCAGCCGAGATACTGTCGTATTTCATTCAAAACAACAAAGAAAATTATCCTCAGGAGACGCAAGCCCGGGCACAATAGACTAATGGGCAAAATATTTTCTAGGCTGTAGGCCTTTTACTCAGTATGCAAATGAGTTGAATTGAAGGGAATAAAGAATCAAAAACAGCTGCTCTGTTTTCTTTCTTCCTGTGTTGACCAGGAGGAAACGATTTCTCAAGTGGTTAAAAAAAAATAAATGAGTCTACAGCTCTATTGCTCCTGCTGCAAAGGCAGCCTCCACACTTAGATTTCTTATTGTTCCATCGTCCTTAATACATGTAATTATTCTAGGTCTGGTATTATCTGTTCCACAGACTACCTTTCTGAACTTTTGTCCTGTACCACAAGAATCTACCAAAAATAAAATCCACAGAATTGCAGGAAGTGAAAGGATGTTTCCATGCCTGGTACAAAATTTTCAGAGGGGAAGGCTATGCCCCCAACCTCTCTTTGCCCCCAGTATGCACGCGCACACACACACACACACACACACACACACACACACACACACGCATGCACACTCGCACTCCTCAAGAGCCATATACTTCCCTCAGGACTTGAGAAAGTAACATAATTACAAATTCTCAAACTCCTTCCACCTCATCATGCTTGGGCTATACTGTGGGGATGTAGTCACCGCCCACACACAGCCTGGAAAGCAATCGACTTGCCTTAGAACTGCCTCGAGAGCCATATGTGCATTGGTTGCAAAGCCAGCTATGATTTCCTCCTGGACACATGGTTCAATATATGTTTTTGCACAAGCAGGCATGGACGTGAAAGTCATTTTTCAAGAACTCATATCCTCTGATATACATATTTATACACTTGCCAGTGCTGCAGAACTTTCTGTTGAGAGGGGGACATCTTGTGGATTATCTCAGAACTGAGCATTCATGGAAGGCAAGCCAGAAATAGGAATGACACCATGAATAATAACAACCGCCATCCTTCTAAGCACTTCCTATATACCAGGCACAGTACTAGGAACTTTAAACTAATTACCTCACTTAATGCTCAGAGTAAACCCAGGAAGTAAGGATTATTTTTTCTCATTATGCAGACAGAGAAACTGAGGCTCAGTGAGATTAAATAACGTATCCAAACCCTCATATCTGGTAAGTGGAAGAGCCAGAATTCAAATTTAAGCTTGACTTGCTTGAAAGTTAATTTTCTTTCCTTCTGTTATAAAACCACCACTGTATTTAGCAGGTATATGATAACTGACAGTCTGTAGTCCATTGGCTAAGAGTCGAGGTTCTGGCGCTATACTACTTGAGCTTGATTCCAACTCTGTTGGATGTCTTTGATAGGAAACATATACAGATGATCCTGGTGGCTCCTTTCCTCCCCACTTTGGCTCCTTTCCTCCCCACTTTGGTAGTCTGACCAAGATCTAGATCAAGTGTATAGAACCTGAGTGCAGAGAGACAAGACTGTGGGCTCCTGTAACCATTCCTATTAGGCAAGGCTATTCCTTGCATCTTCAATATGCAGATCCTGGTGTTCGAGGTGTCTGATCCCTGGTATGGCCCCTACGCTGGAGAGTCTTTATTTCTTCTTACTTAAAAAAAAAAGCTAGGTGTTCCCTAGCTCCTCTTAAGGTATCCTATAAATATGTAATGTGAGTTGGGGACAGGTTTCACATAAATATCGGGAGCGCTCTCTGTCCCTAGACTAACGTGATGGCCCAGGCAGACCCTGTCCCTGCTGGAATTTTGGCCATGATGCGCACAGAAGATCTATACCTGGCCTGTGCCGTGGCATGATGAGAGTTCAGGGGACCGCATACACTCTGCTACTTCTCTGTTTGTAAATACTGCCCACACAGAAACCTTATGTTGTATATGTATCATGTGGTCCTAATGGTATATGCCCACGCCCCCTTGCAAGGCAAACCTTGAACACGTTACTTAACCTTCCTGTGCTTTGGTTCTCTCATGCATAAAAGGGGTGATATGAGAGCATCCACTTAAATGGGTGTCAAGTGAATTAATAACTGTACAGAGCTTACGATACCTGGTCCAGAGTAAGCACTCAATAAACATTAGTAATCAGCATGGCTATATTCAGAGTAGCAGTGCATCTTAGAGGTCATTGTGTTCAGCCCTCTTGTTCTATCGATAAGGAAACAGAGGCCTAGAAAATAGGACATTTGAACAAATGGAAACTACTTAGTGGAAGGATGATGCAAGACCCCAGATCTTTCTCCCCCAGTTCAGCGTGAGTCAAAATATTTGTGTGTAAACAGAACTTGGTAAATTGAGGTGGATATAAAATGTCCTAAGAGTGTCAACTACTTAAAAGAATCCTTAATGAGTCATTTTGCAATGTGATAAACACCTCTCATTTATCCTTCTCTCTACCCAGCCAGATCTTCCCTATCCTTAAAAGCTCAGTGCAGCTGAGTGAAATAAGCCAAGCAGAGAAAGTCAAGTATCATATGGTTTCACTTACTTGTGGAGCATAAGGAGTAACATGGAGGACAGTGGAAAAAGGAATGGAAGTATGAACTGGGGTAAATTAGAGAGGGAGATGAAGCATGAGAGACTCTGGACTCTGAGAAACGAACTAAGAGTTTTGGGGGAGTGGGGGAAGGGGTGAGCCTGGTGGTGGTTATTGAAGGCACGGATTGCATGGAGCACTGGGTGTGGGGCATAAACAATGAACCCTGGAACACTGAAAAAATAAAATAAAATAAAATAAAATATGAAAATAAACAAACAAATAAATAAATAAATAAATAAATGGGGGGGGGAGCACAGCTCAAAACACTTCCAAGAAGCCTTTCCTCTCTCTCCAGCCTCTCATCTCTCTCGTCTGGATTCTTGCAGCACTTGTCATCTCCACTAGACCATTTAGCACTTAATACTCTCTTGTACTCTTTGTAATGTTTCATGCTGCTAATCTCATCTGTCCAGCCAGACTGTAGGTTGCCAAAGGGAAGGGAAGCATTTCTTCTTCTTCTTCATTTGTATTTCCACAGTCCCTGGCATTATGCTGAGAGTCTCCAGGCAGATGTTCATTATTTCTTTACTGGCTTTTCTATACACATTATCAAAGCAAAGTACACCTCAGTGGTGCTAAAACAGAAAGCTGGACATACACAATGCCAAAACACATGTGACTCGATCAGGTACTCACTCAGGATAGCCCTTACATACTAGGGCTGGGTTTCCATCCATGTTTATACAAGTGTCCCCCACTCCCATGACATTCCCTTCTTCTGTAAACTCTGTGCATGCAATGCTTTTCAGCAGTTTTAAGACATGCTGGGCTCAGTTAGCTCCACTTTACAAATGGAAAAGCTGAGACTCGGAGTGGTAAATAACTGTGTGTTCAGGATCACACAGCTAATAAGTAACAGAATCAAGATGCAAGTCCAAGCTATCTTGTTCTAGAGCCCATACTTTTAATTACTCTGCCTCTCAACATTAACATTGATCTTCAGCGGTGTGTATGTCACCTGTCCCCCAAAGGGAAGACAAAATATTTTCAGTGATAAAACAAATGAGAAAAACCAACTCTCCAAAGCTATAATATGACTACACGATGCCATGACAACTGAAATGGGGGGAAGAGTCTAGCAACAAGTGCTGCTATTAGGGAGCACTTGTTAAATGTCAAGTACTGAGCACTTCATGTGCATTTCCTCTCTTAGTCCTTGAAACAACACTCTGAGATTGTGTTATTATCTCCATGTTTAGATGAGGAAATAGAGACTTATAGAGTCCAAGATATAGATCTAGTTAAGAGGTAGAGACTGAATATTAACTCAGATGTGCCTGCCCACAAAGCCAGGGCCCTTAAGCAATATGCTATACTTGTGATTTGATTGTATGTAGGCATAGATGATTTGAGCTCATGTTCGCACATTAAACTGTACTAGTATCAGAAAAGAGAGTCTGAGTACTATCTGCCACTCTGGACAGCTGCAGAGCCAAGATCACCAGACAGGGGACCAGAAGGGACAAGAACTATGCAGTCACTGAAAGTCGAGCTCATAGCACATAAGGATTCTGGGACAAATGAACTGATGGTAGTGTGAACCCATGGCCTGGACCAGCAGAGCAACAGACAGCAATGGTTCTCAAACTTTAGTGGGCCTCAGAATCCCCTGGAAGATGTGTCACACAGCACAGTTTGCTGGGCCCATACTCCAGAGTCTCTGATTCACCAGGTCTCGGGTGATACTCAAGAATTTGCATTTCCAACCTGTTCCCAAATGATGCTAATACTGAGGGTCCTGGAACCACTTTGAGAACGAATACCATGTGTGATTCCAGATAAATGGCAAAGCTCTGGTCTATCCATGACAATGTGAGCTAACTGACAACTTTTAGGTAGAAGAAATGGAAAATGTGAGAAGGCTCTAACTAAAGTTTATCCTGACATCATGTATGGGTTGGGTACCCTACCTGCTTCATGGCCTCTCTACACCATACCTGCAGGTTCAGTCCTACTCTTATTTAAATGACAAATCTTGACTATGAGCAAGAAGGACATAATTAAAGTGCTTCCCACATCAGTAGCCTGGGTATTAGCTCTAAGTTGAGCTGAGGAAAGAGTTTTTGTTCCTAGTCTCCATTCCTAATTCTTGAAATCTAACATCCCAACCATGTATAAAGGAAGTCCTGCTTTGCTGATGTCAGACTCCCCCAGGGACTGAGGCTTCTGCCTCTGATTTGCAGTTCAGTAACTAATGTATTGCTACCTGCTATCTGCCATGCCCAGTGCTGAATGTGAGTCAAACACTTTAACTTCTAGGGGCACTCAGGGCTACATTTTCCCCTACCAAGGAGAAGAACCCCTCAGTATATCAAAGTGTTCTCAGCACCACAAAAATTTACTTTAGCAGAATTCCCAAATGCAAAGATGTCTGGTGAGTGGAGTGAAGGGTATTAGTAGTCACCTTTTCTTTTAAGTTTCATTTGATTGGTATGAGAAGACTGGGCCTAGACAATCCTGCTGGAGGCCTTTGAAAGGCCAAGAGGAAGAGGGTAGGGTCCAAGAGAAAGGAAGAAAGACATAAGTGGCTTACGTTTTCTCGGCTCTTAATCTTCAGGAAAATCTCAATATCTCTCTCTCTCTCTCTCTCTCTCTCTCTCTCTCTCTCTCTCTCTCTCCCCCCTCTGTCTTTCTCTCTCTCTCTCATTCTCTTTCTTCCCTCCCCCATTGTGGAAAATAGGAACCAAAAAGTTAAATGGAAAGGACCAAGTGGTTGTTAAAGGGAAAAAGAGACTCAGAGTACTCTGTCTCCAGTATTATAATCAAATGATAGAAGAGTTCTCAAGGCTCAAGAATGGTTCAGGCCAGCCTTCCCAGAGTCATAGAGCATAGGAATTTGGGGACTAAAACCCCAGCAATTAGTGACGGACATGCATTTGCCTATGGTGCCCCCTCTGTGCTCTATGTCACATAGGACCCTAGCAGAATAAAAGCAGTAGGTGACTGGAAGTGATGTGAAAACCAGATGGATTCAAGATACACTGAAATCCAAGTAGCACTGACCACCTGAGTGACATCCCTAGCTTCAGTTTCCTAACCTCTCAAATAAATATAGTTATATTCCCTACTTCACAGAGTTGTGAAGATTAAATAAGATAATACATAAATGTACTTAGCTGAAGCTACCACAGTGAGGGCTTTGTTAGTGGTATCTGTTACTACTCTTATTTTTATTTCTCAGTGCTTTTTGACTGAGATAGGCCCCTGACTTGCTATGTGACATTCATCTTAATACTCTTGGTTTCAGTTGCTTTATCTGTACGCAAGGAATACAAATCCTTTCTCTATTCACTTCATCAGTGTGTAGTGAGAGCAAAACTAATTGTGCATATGCTTTGAAAAAAAAGGTAAGAGCCAATCTGAATGTCAGATTGTAAGGAGTATTGTTGCTTGGCTTCTAGTAATCATTATTCTCATGACAAACAATTTAATAAAACACTCAACCCAGCATGAATCAGCACTATTCCCCCTCCCCAGTTAACGCCATCAGTTATCTTAAAATGTCGAGTTTCTGTGTTGACTTGCAACTCATCTTATGTTGCATTTCATGGACTTCTTAATTAGTAACAATAAAAAAAACAATAAAAAAAAACCTAATTAAGCCAGAGCTTCAGTCTCATTTACTGAAAGCTGGGCAGAAAACTTTGTACCAATCCTGAGTAGGACAAAAAGTGCTATGAAACATGTCTAAAAATATAGACAGGGTGAGAGCACATCATACAGCCCTTTGCAGATTGTAAGAATGAATGTCTTTATCCTAAGGGCAATGGAAGTTATTGCTGCGTTTTAATCTGAAGGGCAGAGAAAGAAGGGAATGACATGGTTTTATTACTCTGGCTGCTATAAAGAAAATGGATTGAAGGGAGGCAAGAGTAGAGGTAGAAGGACCAGTTGGTAGTGTGCTGTAGTTGTCCAGGTCACAGATGTTGGTGTTGTGGTCTACAGTGACATCAGTGAGGATGGAAATATTTGAGAGATCATCTAGAAGATAAAATTGACAGGACTTAGTGAGGTATTCAATGTGGGTGGGAGAGGAAAGAGGCCAAAAATAAACCCACCAGCGTCCCCCTGAGTTTCTTGGTGCACCTGGATAGATCATGAGGTGTTCTACTGATAGGGAGGACACTAGAAGGGAAATGGTTTGGAGCAGATGTATATCACAAATACAATCTGGAACATGCTGATTTTGAGACAACTGTGGGACTCCAAGTATACAGGTGAATATAAAGGGATGGAACTCAGAAAATAGAGGTCTAAACTGAAAGTGTATGTTTTCAGTACATTCATTCCTGCCACCAAACATTTGCCTGGACCAGAACCTGGGTCTGCTGACTGTATTTGCCTCCTACTCTCAACATCCTTCTAGTGGCCCTGAAAACAGTGTTTTGATCTAGTCCCAGGTATCTGCTCTTGCCAGGCTGATACAGCTGCAACAGCTAACTGAGCAATGGCCAGTTGTATCCTGAAGTGTCAGAATGTGCCCATTAGGCATGTGTAGATCACAGATGTCTACAGGACAGAGCAAGCTGGGTTAGGGTAGTAGGTCCTGGTGTTTAATGTTCCATATAGGAAAGAGATCCCAAACAGAATTCAGCTAGCAGCTTAGATTGTGAGGTGTATGTCCACACACCTTGAATTCTGAGGCTAAAACTGATATCCAGAGATCCAAAGCAATGACAAAGGCACAAGCATAACCTCATTCACTGGTGATAGCATTTGGGTTTCATCAGGGACACAGGGTATGGGGTAAAAGCAGAGTCTACCTAAGTAATAATGTCTTGGGTATCAGTGTAGGCTAGTCTTAAGCACCTTTTGCTAGTAATTTCTTTTCATTGTTGATATGTCCTTATAATAATTATAAATGTGTATAATTATTAATTATAATAACCTGAAGACTCTGAATGAAATAGCACGGTAACTCCGTAATTTCTATAATAATAGACTATAAGAAAAAAGGAGGAACACTGAGACATGTCCTAAAGGTGCATTTATCTGAGTGCTGAGTGATATAACCAACTGACAGGGATGGATCTGCAGAAATGAAACAAAAACAGAGACATACATACCAACATACATGCATACACACATGCTCACACACACTCAAGCACATACATGCACACAAGGACACATGCACAGTACTTAACTGAGTTATATCAGTGTGGATTGTTTTCCTTCTCAAAAGTCAATTAGCCCAATGGTAAATTATGGCAGAACTCTCCAACCCTATGAGTTGTAGGGACTTGGTGTGCCACAACAGTGCTACAGTTTTGCTGAGATCAGTCCCATTTACTCTCATGACAGGTTGAGTGGAGCCTGGAGCTGGGAGCAATCTCACCTGTCGACCTCACTGAGCCTTCCAAATACTTCCTTTGTGTCCTATGACAGTATAAACTTGTGAAGCACTGGATAATATGTACTCATCTTTGTCTCTCCTAAAAATTATGTTACCATCAGCCTGAAGGCTTTATACACATTCTAAACTGATATTTTCTTGGTATATATTGATTCTTTTTTTAATTTGAGGTTGTTTGGGGGAAGGCTGATTGAGATGCAGGATGACACAAGCTCCTACCTGTCTCCACTTTACTCCTCCACTGATGGATGCACAATGTTTCCATAGAATGTTGTGTGTTCCATAAGTAGTATAGGAATGGATCTGAGATGGCAACCAGATAAATAATATATGTGTACACACACACACACACACACACACACACCATGATTTCCAGATATCTTTGTTTAAGGAAGCTAACATGCTAAAAAAAAAAAAAAGGAGAAAAAAGAGAATTAAAAGGATAAAAATCAGGTACAATAGTAGAGGCGTTGCCTAAATCACAATGACTGAATTTTAAAGGCACTTTACTCATGTAAAGTGCGCATAGGCTTTGAAGTCAATAGGCCAGGATTCAAATGCCTAGTCTGCTGCTAATAAACTATGTGCCCTTGAGCATATTTCTTCACTTCTCTAAGCCTTGCTGTTGTCATCTATACGTTGGAGGCAACAAGCTTGTTGTGCGAGTTAAGTAAAGTAACACAAATACACAGTCCATAATATAGTACCTAGCACATAGTAAGAGTTCACGAAAAGTTGTTTCCCTTCTTCCTGAGCTGGATAGTGTCCTTTTTATCTAAATCACTCACTGGAGTTCAAAGTTGACCCCAAACAAAGTACCCCACACTCTGAGTGCTTTCAAGCTGAGATCTTCTACACTTAAAGTACTAGATACAACAAATTTAGATCTTCCCCAATAATTACCCCCAAACTTTGGTATTCTAGGTAGGAAATTATTTTAGCTGAAAGTGAGGCCAGAGGAAAATTTCAAATTTGAACTTAGTTTGGACATGAAATAACTGAATTGTTCTCTTTGGAGATTTCTCCATAGGTTTTCATCAAGCTTTTCCATAACTTTGTGAGTTCACGTATACAAAACTTTTCAGGAAAATCTTCACAGAGATGATAGAAAGCCATGAAGAACAGAAAGAATAGAATTTGACCACTTTTATAAGTCTTTTTTATAAATCCCTTTGCAGCACCATTTGGAACTTTGACTTACTTATGAAAACAATTCTGAATAAGAGACTGCATGTAGGGAATGCTTTCATATATATGATCTTTGTCTGCCTTCATATCCCCTGCAGAGGTTCAGGGAAATCTTTGGTGGTAGAGCCTGTCACCCAAAACATTAAGAGAGGCTACACTCCAAGGAACAAGCAAAGTTGAGAATTAGGTGGCAACCCGTGCCTTTTAAGCCAAGAGAATCTAGGAAAGATCACTAAAACCTACAAAGCTGAATAATTTAAAAAAAGAGCAATGCCAGAAATTTGAGGATAAGGAATATGAGAGTGGAGTGTCAGGGACAACAAAGGAAAGGAGGACCTGGACCTGTATGAATAACTAGGAAAAGTGCTGTATTTATTCATGGCTGGGTTTAAAGGTCCAGAGCCAGGCACCTGGGAGGCTCAGTCACTTAATTGCCTGCCTTTGGCTCAGGTCATGATCCCAGGGTCCTGGAATCAAGCCCTGCATTCGGCTCCCTACTCAGCAGGGAGTCTGCTTCTCTCTCTGCCTGCTGCTCCCCCTGCTTGTGCTCTCTCTCTTGCTATCTTTCTCTCTCCCTCTCAAATAAATAAATAAATAAATCTTTAAGAATAAATAAATAAATAAATAAATGGTCTGATTTTTTTGTTGTTAAATTCAGCCCCACTGCTTCCATTATATCCAGCAACCCAGCATATTGTGTCTGTAGTAGAGAGATGGAATACCAATAAGCCACCAAGTACACCTTGAGATCAGCCTTATACAACATCACTTGGCCATGAGCTCCTTGAAATCAGGGACTGCATCTAAATTCATACCTAACAGCTACCAGGCTCAGTTCTACTAGTCTCCTACCTTTCTAACAATCTCACTTTCTACCTCCACCATATATGTCAAACGTACTGCTTCTCCACCTGGACAGCTTCAAACTCATCAAGTCTAGAGCTTAATTTATATCCCCACCCCAAGAAAGACTTGCCACTCTTCTTATATTGCCTATTCCAAGCACATACCATCACCCCAACCCAGTGGTTCATGCCAGAAACCTGAAAGTGCTCCTTCTCTTTGACTGTTCCTTCTATTTCACCTACCACTTCCAAGCAATCATTAAAGGCCAGTCAAATCTACGTTTTAAATCTCAGTCTCTTTCTGTCTCACTTCCTCCCTCTCCCTCCCTTCCCCCCATCTCTTCTCTCTTTCCCTGTCCTGGTCTCAACAGAAATTCTGTGCTAGAGTCACCTGGGGAGGGATTGTTAAAAATGCAATTGCTTAGGCTCCACTCCAGTCATACTAACTCAGATTTTATGGGGACAGGATCTGAAGTCTACATTTTTATAAGCTCTCCAGGCGATTAGAAGGCTGATGGTCCAAGGATCAAGCTTTGAGAATTACTATTCTAATCTATCCCCTCCTCACCAGGTCCCCTTTCACTATCTTAGTTCAAGAATTCATCATCTCTCCTCTATAGACTTTAGGTTCACAACAGTAGGGATTATGTCTGTCTTGATCACTATTATATCCCCAGCGCCTACCTAGCATGGCACTAGGCACGTTGTAAGCCTTCCACGCATTTTTCTGGAATAAATTAATGAACTAGGATGAGGAGGCAGTAGTAAATATTCAGGACAGAGTTGTACTTATCTTACTGACATTCAGCAAAAAAAACTCAGTTTAGCCAAGGATACAACTTATCTAGTCATAGCCCTACAAAGCATGTTTTATCCAAAAATCTCAAAATTCCATGTATATTGATTAAGGTAATGATACCTGTCATAACAAACTTACTTGCTCACCTAATAGGCCAATGTGGATGATTCCAGTCAGCAGTTGACTTTTCAGATGGAAATATAGGGACCCAGCCTCCTTACATCTTTTGGCTCATTCATCTTAAAGAAACTTAATGAATCTTGGAACACTGAAAAAATAAAATAAATTTAAAGTTAAAAAATAAATAAAACAAAACAAAAAAGTAAAAAAGAAAAAGAAAAAGAAAAAGAAACTTAATGCCAAGGCCAGTATGGTTGTCTGAAATGGAAAGAGATTTTAGAATGAACACCTTCCCCTAAAAGTGACACCAATCACTTCTGCTCACAATTTGTCAGCAATTCTTAGACCTAAGGCACCATCTAGATGCAAAAGCAGCTCATAAATACAATGCCAGTGACAACTCCAGTGAGATGGGAAATATGAATTTCTTGGTGATTAAGTAGTCATGTTTGTCTTACCACATAAGCTGGTAAGCTGACTCTGCAAATCTACTTAGTGAGTATATTTAATTGAACTTTAATCTTAGAGACAAGTTACAAAATAATTTCCATATCAAAGATTGGCTACACTGTTCAACTGTGCCAGAAGGAATACACAGTTGTTTTATAGCAGAGAAGGTCCCTAAGGAGCTTAGCTAGAATGGAACCAAGAGCCAGATGAGCTAAAGGTGCCAACTGGCTCAACTTTTAGGAGATTCTCTGCATCTCCTTATTGGCAAACTCACCTAAAACAGAAAGTACAAATATTTTCAAATATAGGCTTTTGATCTCAAAGTTCCAAATCTCTCTTCTGGGGGAATTTAATGCCCAAGTGACAGTTCAGCTAAGACAAAGAGTTTTACATCTCAGAGATACCCCCAGAAAGCTGCAATGGCACAAATTCATCTCCATCAAGGTTTTGCTGCCAGAACACACAGGTAAAAAAAAATTGTTTGGGTATATTTGTGCCAATCTTCTAAACTATCAGGAAAACCTCTGGGGGCACAGACATTTAATCATTCTGGAATGGAATGGCTTTGGGGACAACATGTCTTTGGGTCTATTTCTATTTGAAGTCTTTAAGTGCCTCAAGTGCCTGGCTATCCTGATGGATTAGGTACTGAACCCTGAGGCTCTTGAGGTCAATGATTTATGGCAGCTGAAAGCTGTGAAATGTCATTCTGCTGAGAAGACCACACGGCATTCAGTCAATAGAATTAGCAGACACTTGAATACGTATTTTAGCACCAGCTGAGAGGCCCGCCAGAGATATTTAACATATTCAGATGTAAGTTTCCCAGGAGGGACCATCAGAGCCTCAAGAGAAGCCAGAGCCAAGGATAGCCTAGCTACATACGACATATTTCCAATGTTGCATAAAGCAGTGCAATCAAGGGAACCCTTATTATTAATCCTCACTCCTCCAAAGTCCAGTGAATGAACAATGTTTGAAGTGGAGGGGTGAAATAGAAATGGACAATCAACCCAGACTCAACAACCACCCCCAACTCCCCTCAAGTCAATGAAAGAAGAAGAGTCAAGATCCATTTCCCAACCTACGTGGCCCAAGTGGATCCAGTTAACCCATATAGTCTTGAGTCAGAACTATTAAAAGCCTTGCTCCTGGTGTGTACCACTGTGTGTGCCCTCTGCCCTCCTATCTGTGGAAGGAATGCAGGCCAATCCACCTCTTTCTGGGTCACTCTGCTCTTCACGTTAGTATTTCTGGTCCTTTAGCTCAGTTTTGCCATCAGATTCAACTTCCTTAGGCTCCCTCATTTAACAGTCTGTTTTGGACTTGCCTTTTTGGCTCAGTGACACTCTGCCTCTGTTCTCTCCAGCCCCAACCACAATTCTTCACTTGGCACTAAGCATCATGCAGACACTCTCGGGCTCCTGACCCTGGTACTCTGGGCCCAACCAGCTGAAATATCTCCTGCACCACTTCCCTACACAGAGAAGAAAAATAGACACCTCTCATCAGCATACACAGACCAGTATCTCACTGAATACTTACCATCCAGGACTGTCAGTGGCTGTCCTATCTCAGCCCCATCCCAGATGTTGAGTAAGTATTCAGCTGTGGATATACCACCCCATTCTATCTTAACCAGTCCCTAGCACTAGCATGAGATGCCAGATATTTCCACAATATAATCAGGCATGAGGCAACCACTCTATAAGTATCTACTGCTACACAACAAATAATCCAAACTCTTAGCAGCTTAAACAACAAACATAGCAAGTTTCTGAGGGTCAAGAATCCTGGAGCAGCTTAGCTGGATGGTTCTGACTCAGGGTCTGTGAGGAGATTACAGCTATAGGCCAAGGCTACAGCCATCTGAGGGAGCTGGAGAAGTTCCCACTTGTGGCTTCAGGAAGGAGGCTTCAGTTCCTCTCCACAGCAGCCTCTCCACAAGGCTGTTCAATGACATGACAGCTGGATTCCCCCAGAGTAGATGGTCTAGGAGAGTCCCCAGGATGGAAGTCACAATGTTTTCATAACCTGATCTTGGAAGTGATATTCCATCATTTCTGTTCATTAGAAGCAAGGCACTAAGACCAGCCACATTCAAGAGAAGGAAATCAGACTCCACCTCCTAAAGGGAGGAATATCCATGAATTGGAGAACATATAATTAAAATCATAAATTTTTTTATAAAACACTACAACCACAAAACACCTCTGGATGAGAGAACAAGAATTTCTCTGGCCCCCTTCTGCCCACTTCTATTGGACACTCGGAACAGCTCCATTCTCCACAGAGCTTTGGTGCCCAGTGGTAAGGAAAGCCTTGTCCTGCATTTCAGCCAATTTTTGTGTTCCAGCTACCTGCCTCATTTGCTGTTGGCATCACTTCCCATAGGTTGGCCCTGGTTCTGCTACTCCCTAGTACAAGGGTATCCCGTGGATTTACCTGATCTACATCTGAGGTTTTGCTATATTTATCCTGCATTTCTGTGATAGAATGAACAGGACACTCCCAGACCATATTCTCCGCACTTGCTGGAACTAGATGGGATTCACCCTGCTTCAGTTTGGACTTCATGTATAACTGCACAGCTTCCATCAGAGCCGCTCCTGCTACCTTGGCCTTCCCCTCAGCACTCTTGCCAAGATTTCCACTAAATTGGCCTCCTCATGCCCAGCTGATGATCACAAGACACCGAACTGGATCTTTTCCAAATAGCAGCCCACTGTGCACTTTCTGAACACAGAGAACAGCAAGCCCTCATAGGAAAATGTCGGAGAAGTCTCCTTCCAGACCACCCAGAAATATCCTTGAAACCCTTTCCTAGGCCCAAAATACAACAGTGATTATCCTGGGGGGGGATAATTCTTTTCTGCCTGAAAAGAAGATGTGTTTTTTACTTTATGACTTTAAATACCCTATCCCCAAACCCCTAACAGTGCTACATTTAGCTACAAAATCAATTCCATTTATATTCCCATTAGTGTCATATCTATTCATATGTTGTCACATACTTATGGGTGTACCTATTATTTTTATTCTGCCTTTTGCATTTAATATTACTTCAAAGACAAATGTCTATATATCAGTATAGTTCCCATATTTGTTTTTCTTAATATTCACAGGGTATTTCATCTCACTGACACACATGGTTTTCTTTAGCCACCCACCTCTCACTATTCAGTTATGTCCAGCTTTTAACAGTTATAGAACTCCCATTAACATTTGTACAAATTAATGTCATTAGTTTTAAGGTTATAAATTAATTTCTCTGAAGATAATTTCAGTTGAAATGTTTTGAGCACATTTCAGACTTTTAATCTAATTTATACGTTGCCTACATCTAAAAAGATTCTAGATAACTTTAATGAAAGCACACATATGCATAGACATTGATAGGACTATTAGAGTAGACATATAATAGAACTGAAAAGGTTTATGTGATTCATGTTTCAAGACGTAATAATGGTGTCTATGAATTCAGACTTCAGTTTGTTCCTGTGGTGTTATTTGTTTCTGCCCAACAGAGGGAATTTTCCACCCCTTAAAATAATCCTTCCCTCCTCCATAATACTTCCCACCACCATGAAGGAAACTGAATATGGTGGTGACTTGCTACCTGTGTGATCTCAAACAAGTCACTGAACCACAGTGTTCCTCAGTTGCCCCATATGCAAAATGAAGACACAAGGCTGTTATGAGAAGTAAACAAGTTAATATTTTAAGACACTTAAAACAATATCTATGACATAGCAAATATTATATACATTTGTGAAATAATTAAAACAATGAGTCCTCTACAACACAAAGAATAAATAAAAGTAAGGAAAACATTTAAAGTCACAAATACAGTTCTATTTGGAAAAGCATGCCTCATAATGCATACGAGATAAATGGGCAAAAGATTGCATAAACACCTTCCACACACACACACAAAGCCATTTTAAAGAGTCCTTCTTGATGTAATGAGGCTTGAGGCTTTAGGGTAGTAGGTATTTAGAGGTACAAGTAGTTTGGGGATATCAACTTTGGAGTGGGGGGGGTGATTTTTTCAGAAAATGTATGTGATGATTCTGTTCCACAATAAGTAAACTTGCGGGGCGCCTGGGTGGCTCAGTTATTAAGCCTCTACCTTCGGCTCAGGTCATGATCCCAAAGTCCCGGGACAGAGCCACGCATCCGGCTCCCTGCTCAGCAGGAAGCCTACTTTTCCCTCTCCCACTCCCCCTGCGTGTGTTCCCCCTCTAGCTGTAGTTTCTCTCTGTCAAATAAATAAATACAATTTATAAAAAAAAATAAGTAAACTTGTTTGGTTTTGGAATATCTGAAACACCTGCACCTCATCCAAAAAACATTTTTCTGGGGCACCTGGTAGCTCAGTTGGTTAAGCATCTACCTTCGGCTCAGGTAATGATCCCAGGGTCCTGGAATCAAGCCCCATGTGTGGTTCCCTGTACAGTGGGGAGCCTGCTTCTCCCTCTCCTACTCCCTCTGCTTGTGCTAGCTCTCTTTCTCTCTGTGTGTTAAATAAATAAAATCTTTTAAAAAAAATTTTCTTCCAGATACAGTGTTCAAGATTCTTAATCACAGAGTTCCCAATTTTTCTAAGATATTTCTTCTTCTCCCCTAAAATGAGATTCCCTTCTTTAAAAATCTGTTAAATCTCTCTCATGCCACTACCAAAATAAATACCAAATGGATTACAGATTAAATATAAGGAAAAACTAGTTTAAAATTAGCAGAAAGTATATGTGCATGTTACATAATCTCAGCATGGAGAAAGTGTTCCCAAACGTAACCTTAAGAGCAGAAAGTCCAAAAGTAAAAATTGACTTATTAACTAAATAAATATTCATAAATTGTCCTCAAAGTGTCATAAATAAAATAGAAATACAAAAGGCAAGCTTGAAAAAGTATTTACAATATGGATGTCAAAGAGTTAATATACCCAATATATAAAAAGTTCATAAAAATCAATAATACAAGATAAGTATCCTAATAGAAAAATAAGCAAAGTATACCAATAAACATTTCACAAAAGAAGAAATGTAATATTTATTGGAAATAAATATTACCCTCCCCAGTAATCACAGAAATGCTCATAAAAGCAATGCTATGATATAGTTTTTCTTGTGTAAACTGGCAAATATATTAAATGTCTAACTAGAGAGGGGGAACCAGGTATTCTCCTACCTTGTTGGTCATAATAAACATCACTTCAAGAACAATGGAAATACAGGAGAAGCAAAAGCCTTTAAAATGCACATACCCATTGACCTAACAATTCCATTTCTAAGAAATTATTAGGAAATTAACAACAATATGCACCGGATGTTCACTGTTGAGTACACATAATTTCAGCATCCATATGATGAAACCGTAGACACACCATTAAAGATTACTTAATGGAAGAATGGGAAAATATACAAGGTGAACTGCCAAATTACAAACTATTAAAAACCAGTATGTGTTAGAAGGACAGGGCTTTTCAAGCTCTGGCTTAAAATGGTTCAGTGCTGAGGTACCTGGGTGGTTCAGTCTGTTAAGCACTTGCCTTCGGCTTAGGTCATGATCCCAGGATCCTGGGTTGGCACTCCGCATCACGCTTCCTACGGGGAACCTGCATCTCCCTCTCCTTCTGCCTGTCCCTCTCCCTGCTGGTGTTCGTTCTCTCTCTCTCTCTCTCTCTCTCTCTCTCTCTCTCTCTCTCTCTCGAATACATAAAATCTTTTTTAAAAGAAATGATTCAGTGCTCTCCATTGTTCTTAGAATGAAGTTTAAAATGCTTAACCTGTACATTCTGTCTGGTCCTTGCCTTAGAGTCAGCCTCATCATCCCCCACACTCCTCCTTTCCTGTTACCTCAGCCTTCAAGCAAATATATTAGACTTTACAAGGGGCCATACAGTATGTGTCAGAACTATTCAACTCCACGGTTGTAGCACAAAAACAACCATAGACAATATGCATGTGAATGGGCATACTGTCTTCACAGGAAACTTTATTTCCAAAAACAGGTAGTGTTCTGGCAAGTCTAGTTTACCCACCTCTGCCCTACAACATCCCTTATTCCCCCTAGTCACTGATATTTTGCTTTTCCCACGTTGCTGTCACCTCAGCTTAAAAAGATCTTCCCATCTCACCCTTCCTTTCCCTCCCCACTACCCTACCACTCAAACCTCCTTGGCCAACTACTTCCTGATCAACCTGCAGATTTCATCTCAAATGCTACTTCTGCAGGAAACCCTTCCTTGACAACTAGACTAGGATCAGTCCCCCTCCCATAGAGTCTCACAACACACAACTTTAATATATATATAAAACGCTTGACACCATAACTGCATATTGAATTTGTGATGATGGGAAAAATCCTCATTAGATTCCAAGCTCCATGGAGACAAGAACAGTAACAATGCTGTTTACTATGTTATCTCCAAAACTTGCAAGACTGCTAAAAAATCTTTGCTTAATAAACCCTGGCTGAATGAATGGAAAACTAAATGACATACAGCAAAGGGTTGTCTGAAAGTGGTAGGATTATGAGTGATTTTTGGTTTTCTCCTTTGTGCTTAAGTGTGTTTTCTGTTTTCTGAGCTGCACTCATATTGCTTTTGTAATTAGGAAAAGTAAAAATGTAAAATGCAAATTTTTAAAAACATCATAAAAGCAATGCATCAATAAATGTGAAATGATGACACAAGAATAGAAGACTTTGAGTAAATGCGTGATCAGAATGGGTAAAGTTCCTCTGGAATGTCTCCCTGGAAAGGGTTTTCAAGCCAGGTCTTCAAGTAGTTGGTTGTATGAAAACTGATTAAAGGGAGAAGAGGGCACAGCAGGCAAGCTTACTAGGACATGCAAAAACACAAAGATAGAAAGTAAAGTGTATTCTTGTACTGCTACATGAAAATGGAAATGGAAAATCACAACACCAAAAAATACAGGAGAGACCAGAAGCAAACCGCATAGAGGAAGTTTAATGGTTTCCACTGAACTTTTCCCTTCTCTTTCCTCTTCTTCATCTTGCTTTTGAAAGTATACAAAATGGCAAAGCCCCAAGAGTGCCCCTGATGTACTTTCCAAAGAACCCAGGGTAGCTCACATTTCCAATCAAAGTTGAATTCTGTGGCTTAGCTGGGGCTCCGTGGAAACATGTGTTCCCACCTGACTGACACATCAAATGAAATCCCTCACCAGGGACCACCAGTGATAATTAAGCTACTTTTATAACATACACTGGAATGACATTTTCCCAGAGATTGTCTGCAGGTTCCTCTCAGCCCCTTGAATTTCAGCTCTTGCTCCTTATCTATCAAAAAGGCTCACTCCCCAGCTAGGAATGCACCAAACATTTTGACCGAGTACTTATCTGTACAACCACAAAACCAATATCATCGGTTAGGGGAAAACAATTTCCTTTGGCAAGTGGAGACAGCCTAATTGCTTAATCTGACAGGTTATTAATGGTTCAAGCCAACCAAAAGCATAATGGATATTGATAACCACTGGCAGGTTGGACATTTGATGCATACAGTATTGCTGGAAATTACTTACATCAAGGGTTGCAACTGACCATTAGACTAAATTGTCCAATCTCTGTGGGTTTCATTAAATAGTTCTATCAACTTGATAAAGTGCCAAGCCAGAAAGTTAACCCATTAACTATAGCTCTGGAAAAAAAAGGCTAACAGAGTGGAGGATATTTACAGTATTTATGTTCCAAATCAAAGTGAAAATAAATCTCCTCAGCAAAATTGTACTCTGGGCGTTGGGAATGGTTTCCCCCATCCCCCTCTCCATTTGGAAGGTTTGGGGAACCATGCCTAGACTGAGCCATTACCTGGAAATGACTGTGATTTGGGGGAAACTGACAGTGGCATTGAGTTTAGTGTTGCAGGATATTCAGGGCCTGATTCATTACTGGGCTCTTCTTGAGAAAAAGTTGAGTCTCATTCACAGCAGGCATCATTTCCTCATGCCCCGTCTCCCCTTTGCAGAACATCAAGGATAGGCAAACAAATGCACAGAAACCACAGCTGCCCTGAACCCCACCAGGGCTAAATACAGCCCTGAGCCTCATTTTGAGGAGGAGAGGACTTTGAAGAGGCATGGGAAATCCAGGAAACCCTCCTACACTATTACAGGGGAAATAATTCACAGCACACTGAGAGTTCCAATCTGCATGCTTCCCTCCCAATCTTTAATAACCCCCTTCCATATGATGAGTAACAGCAGAAGGCAAAATTTCAGATATTAAACTGGATTGGTGGTTTAAAAAAGGAGTAATTCCTCTATCAAGCACAATGGAATAACAGAGTGAATAAGAACCAAACCAGCAAGAATAGCAACAAAAAAAGAAAGCCCTCTCTTCTCTTGGGAAGGGTGAGGCCTTAAGAAAAGTAGTGGCAAAGCCCAGGAAGGCTGCTACTATGATCAGGGAAGGAAGATATGACATAAACATAAACCAAAACAGTGGCAAAGGCAGCACAGCTAGACAAGAAGGGGCAAGTCTAAAAGATATTTAGGAAGTAGAATCAACGAGACTTAGTTACTGATAGAAAACAGGGAATCTAGGACTATGATGTTAACATACCATCCTCCAGATAAAAGTAAATGGGTTATACTTGTCAAGTACTTAAAACAGCCCCTGCCACATAAGAAGAGCTATATAGGGGCTTGCTATGATCATTAGTATCGTCCCAGCCAAAGTGTGAAATGCCAGGCTAACCAGGATGTGGCAGAAGCTCCATATTCAACAAGAGATTCTACAAGTCTGTGATGTTACCAGTTTTCACTCTTCCACTGTCCTGTACACCTGCCCTCCCAGACATGCAGATAACTGGCTCAGGACTAGGCTATTGAGGGTATGATACCAATAACCAGCATCCATATACCACTCTACCTTGAACCCAAGTGCTTTTACCTAACATTTCGTCTGACTCTAATAAGAACTCTACAAAGCTGGTAGAAGTGAGGTTCTGGCTCTTTCCTATGCTCCAACTCAGGTTCTGTGGGGACAAAAACTATGTGTTTTGGGGGCACGTGGGTGGCTCGGTCAGTTGGGCATCTGCCTTCAACTCAGGTCCTGGGATCGAGACCCACATCAGGCTCCCTGCCCAGCTTCCCCCTCTGCCTCTGCTGTTCCCCTTGCTTGTGTTCTCTGGCTCTATCTCTGTCAAATAAATAAATAAAAATCTAAAAAAGAAAAACACTATGTGTTTTTGTCCATAGAACCTAGCACTTGGGCAGGCTATTTCAAGTGGTCAGTTAAATACAGCAACAGGACTGAAGCTGCTGGCTCTGGATCCCAATGACCTGGACTCAAAGCCCAACTCCACCACTGTATGTCCTTGAGAAGTTAGTTCACCTCTCTGAGCCTCAGAGATCTCATCTGTGGAATGGGAACAATAACAGTGCTTTCTTCAGAGGGTTGTTTGAAGGATCAGAAGAGATAATGCATATAAAGCCCTTAGCACATCTGGCCCCATGCCCAAGAAGCAAGAGGTACATTTGGTATTGTTTGAATGTATGGAAGCCCAAATAATAGAAAGAAGTTTTAAGTAGTGAAGGCAAGAGTTAAGGTATAAAATCATGGGGATGCTTTTTCCATCAAAAAGATGGTTAGAACAGCATTTGTACAGAAAAGAGATTTGCAAAGCCATAGGCCTAGTTCCAGGAAAGGAGTAAAGAAGCTATAAGGGTAAAGAGGAAAAGGTACAAGGGAAAAACAACCCAAAATAGATTCAGGAACCCATTTCTTGGCCTGGATACCTGAAAACTCTGAAGTCGGCTCCTCTGAATATTATTTTCCGATTCAAAATTGTGAGCTCAATTACATTAGGATCAAAAACTCTGGCATGAGCTGCAAACAGCTGGGCTCTTGCTATAAATTCCCTGCTGTGACCGAAGCATAATGAAGTTAGGGCTTTTTCGTGTGCGTTTTTTTTTAACCTGCGAAAGGAAAAATATAGCTCTCCAAAGTAAAGAAATGCAACTGCCCCTGTTAGACTCTATTTAAAGCTATTTAAATCCAGAAATGGCAAGCCCTTGCCAGTCAAAGCTGAATGACTTCTCAAGCATACTTGTCATGTGGAAAGGAGGGCACACAGCCTTAGCAAAAACAAAACCATAGTTGTGAGAGGCTGGAAATGCCCACTTGTCTCCTTCAAATCCTGAACCTGAGCCACTTACCACCACCTTTCTGTACTGCTCTGAAGAGGTCATCAAATAGCCCCACCATTTCCCCCACCACCACCACCACTACCTCCCACCCCTACCCTTGCTCCCCACCTCCCTCTCACACTGGCGACTGGACTCAGCATGCAAATAAAGGTACTAACGGAAAGGCATCTTTCCCCTATTTCAGTGGCATCTCTTGGCGGCGGTTACCAAGACAGAGCTGTTGAACACTTGGTTCCTTTAACCTGGTGTCTTTCTGGATCGCAAAAGATCTATCAGGAAGCCATAAAGTGCTGAGGCATGACCTGGCCCTGGGAGGGGAGGGAAGGGTAAGAAATGTAATCTCAAACAGCAGTGACACAGTACTGCCAGAGACCAAAGAAAGGGCTCAAGTATATGGACCATCTAAAATCAACTTCCTGGGGTGCCTTAGTGGCTCACTCAGCTCAGATTTTGATCTCAGGATTGTGACTTTAAGCACCACACTGGGCTCCACGCAGGGTGTGAAGCTTACTTTAAAAAAATAGAAGAAAATCATTACTAAAACCAATTTCCTGAAGTGGAAGAATGCTTTGCCAACTCAAAATATTTTACCCAACAAGATACTGGTCATATTTTTCCTTCCTCTCACAGTGATTTGTGAAAATTGGAGCTGTTTTCCCCCAAACAAATATGTATGGTGACAAAAAAAAATATGTATGGTGACAAAACATTTTCAGCCTAATATTATTGATTAGCTGGGTCAATATAAACAATCCTGTACTGGTAGCTATCTTTTCTTGTATCATACCTCCCATCTTCAGGTATGCTGTAAACTCATGGAAGTCTAAAGTCGTGTCTTTTGCTTTCTATAGAAGGCACCAAAGCCTGAATGCAAACTTGTGCAGTCACTCTGGAAAACAGGATGGAGGTTCCTCAAAAAGCTAAAAATGGAACTACCCTATGATGCGGCAATTGCACTACTAGGTATGTATCCAAAGGATATGAACATAGTGATTTGAAGGGGCACCAGCATTCCAATGTTTATAGCAGCAATGTTCACAATAGCCAAAATATGGGAAAAGCCCAGATGTCCACTGACAGATGAATGGATAAAGAAGATGCGGTAGATTAAGTAGGTAGGTAAGTAGCGGAATATTACTCAGCCATCAAAAGGAATAAAATAATGTCATTTGTAATGACATGGGTGGAACTAGAGGGTATTATGTTAAGTGAAATAAGTCAATCAGAGAAAGACAAATACCACATGATTTCCTTCATACATGGAATTTAAGAAACAAAACAGATGAGCCACCAAAAAATTGAATTAGTAATAAAAAATCTCCCAAAAGGGGCATCTGGGTGGCTCATTTGGTTAAGCATCTGCTTTCAGCTCAGGTCATGATCCCAGGGTCTTAGGATTAAGCCCAGCATTGGGCTCAGGGAGCCTGCTTCTCCCTCTCTCTCTCTCTGCCTGTGGCTCCCCCTGCTTATGCTCTGTGTGTGTGTGTGTAATAAATAAAATCTTTTAAAAAAACAAACTCAGGAATATTATAGAGTGAAAAATTCTCATGATTTTCTTAGAGATCAAGCATGAAAATTCAAAGTAAGTGTGCGCTGATTTAAGGTAGCACATTAGAAAAAACCCTGGTTCTTACTAGGTACACAATAAATGTTCATTAAACTGCACTATTGATTCTCACCTATTGTTAGGTCAAATAAAAACAGGAAAAAAGTACTATTCATCAAGTGCAGTCTAAATCTTACAATGCAAAACTTCCCAGGAGACAAATCTCTGATAAAACCGCCAGGAAACAGGCACCACATCTGCCTAAATTTACATAAGACCTATACACTTTTGATAAGAAAAGTGAATATATTTTATAAGTGCCTATATGATCTGGCCCCTACCTAGCCCTCCAGCCTCATTTCTGCCACTTCCATTCTTCAAACTCTAAGCCCTGCGAATCATGAACTTTGTATGTTCTTTAGCTAGCTGAATCATCTCACAACTCCAGGTAGGAAACTCTTTTCTTCTGGCTTCCATTTTCTATCTGGTTATGAAATGACATGCTGAGAATGATAGGAGAGATCATGGGGTTTTATTGATAAGACCACTGAAGTTTTAAAATAGCCTCTGTAGGGGGACGAGAAGCCCAGTGAGACTTACACCTTCAGAGGTCTGCAAAAAAGAACTTCCCCAGATTCCAAATCGAAAAGGTAAAGAGTCTGCTAAGGAGCCAGATCATATAGGCATATAGAAAAAGTTAGGATCCATGTGAGGTGGGGTGTGTTCCACCTGTATATATCCAGGGCAGAAACCTTGGAGTCACCCCGTCTTGTGGACTTCAGAAAGACCGCGCAACATGACGTATAAGGCTCCTTGGGTTCTGGTTGTCTCTCACCCCCCTCTCCAACAAATCATATTCTCTATCATCCATTAGCCTTTGCCCATTCTGTTTGGAAATACACTTATATGCTTCCCTGTTTCCCATCCTTCTCTGTCTGACCAACAGCATTCACTCTTTAGACTTCAATTTGTCATTCCTTCCTTTATTCAGTCAACAAATATTTCCTGAAAGTCTGCCATGTGCTTGGCACTGGAGATATAACAGTGGACAAGAAAAATGAGGTGCCTGCCTTCATAGAGATTATAGTCTAGGGGAGAAAGACAACAAATAAGAAAAATAAATAAGATCATTTAGATAATGAATCAAACAAGGTGATGTACTTGGAAGTGCCTAGATGGTTGACTTAAATTGAAAGGTGAGTGCAGTGGATGGAATGATGACCCCCAAAAAGAGATGTCCAGCCAGAATCTCAGAACATGACCTTATTTGGAATAAGTCTTTGCAGATATAATTAAGGTAAACACCTCAAGATGAGATCATCCTGGATTAGGGTGCGCTCTACACCCAAAGATGAGCTTCCTTAGAAGAAACAAAAAAGGAGAAGATACAGACATACAGACCCAGAAGAAGGCCATGTAAAGATGAAGGCAGAGATTGGGGTGATACTGCCACAAGCCAAGGAACACCTGGAGCCACCAGAAACTGGAAAAGGAAAAGAAAGATTCTCCACTAGAGCATTTAGGGGGCCTTCCCTGTTGACACCTAGATTTTGGACTTCAAGCCCCCATACTATGGAAATAATCTGTTGTTTTAAAGCCATTGTGGTAATCTGTTATGGCAGCCCTAGGAAACCAACACAGTAAGGGAAGGTTTCCTTAAGGAGATAATTTTTAGGCTGAACCTCAAATGATAAGAAGTAGCCAGACATAGGAAGATCTGGGGGAAAGTATTTGTCAACAGATAACAGCAAAGGTCCTGAGGCAGAGACAAGCTTGACATGTTTAAGGAATGGAAATAACACCAGATGGCTAAACAGAGAGATCAGGCAGGAAGAAAAATTGGTGAAGAAGACTGTGCAGGGTTGGCAGGCCACAGTAAGTATTTGGGGTTTGGTTCCATGTGTGATGGAATGGTTTCAAGCTTTCCATCCCATTTAGAATAAAATCCCAATTCTTTACCATAACTAAAAGACCCTCCAAGATTTGGCCTATGCCAACCACTGTCTTCCTAGCTTACTTTGTTTCATGCTCACATACTCTTTTCAATAAACCAAATTACTCCTTCCTTCAGAGTCTGTATTTTTTTTGTTTTCTCTATCCTGGATGTTCCCCCAGATCTCTGCTTCCCTGGCTCCTTCAAATGACTGAAGTGTCAGCTCACACGTCACCACTTAGAGGAATCTATTTCACATCCAATTATTCTTTCAATTAACCTTTTGTTATTATTTCATGTCACTCATCACTTTTGAAAATATTTTATTACTCTCCTTTAGTTGTTTGATGTCTACCCTCCTCATGTGATTGCAAGTTCCATGAAGGCAAGGGTATTTGAACTGTACTTGTAGGATTAAAAGAAGTTTACTGGGGTGCCTTGGTGGCCCAGTCAGTTAAACATCTGCCTTCAGCTCAGGTCATGATACCAGGGTCCTGGGATCAAGCCCACATTGGGCTGCATGCTTAGCGAGGAGCCTGCTTCTCCCTCTCTGCTGATCCCTCTGCTTGTATCTGTGTGTGTGTGTGTGTGTGTGTGTGTTAAATAAATAAAGTCTTTTTAAAAATAAATAATAAATAAAAGTAGTTTCCCTAACGGATACATGAGAAAGGGGAATGTTCCCAGGACTGAAAAACGAACTACCTCAGACCTGTTGGAGTATACAGAAAGAAGGTAAGGTGAGCAAAATGAGAAGTGATGGGGGACGAAAAAAATGTACTTTTTTTAAAATACACATTGGTTGAATTGTAGTGGGGCAACAGTGTAAGAGGAGAGACCATTTATTTGTTTAAGAATATATATTACCCAGGGGCGCCTGGGTGGCTCAGCTGGTTAAGCGACTACCTTCAGCTCAGGTCATGATCCCGGAGACCAGGGATCAAGTCCCACATCGGGCTCTCTGCTCGGCAGGAAGCCTGCTTCTCCCTCTCTCACTCCCCCTGCTTGTGTTCCCTCTCTAGCTGTGTTTCTCTCTGTCAAATAAATAAAACCTTTTTTTAAAAAAAGAATATATATTATCCACCCACTATGTGTCAGGCACTGTTTGGGATTTCTCAGCAAACAAAACAGACTAAAATTTTTATCCCCTGAGCTTGTGGTTTGGTGAGGACAAGCTTTGTAGCTACTGCAGGTGATGATGACTTATACTAGGGTTGAGACAGTGGAGATGGGGAGAAATGGCTGGATTTTAGGATGTGTTGTTTTGTTTTTGTTTTTGCTTTATTTCTTTTTTAAAAAGATTTTATTTATTTATTTGACAGAGAGAAACACAGCAAGAGAGGGAACACAAGCAGGGGGGAGTGAGAGAGGGAGAAGCAGGCTTCCCGCCGAGCAGGGAGCCCAACGTGGGATTCGATCCCGGGTCTCCGGGATCATGACCTGAGCCGAAGGCAGCCGCCCAACCAACTGAGCCACCCAGGCACCCCTGTTTTTGCTTTATTTCTTAATTAACATATGATGTATTATTTGTTTCAGGGGTACAGGTCTGTGTATTTTTTTAAAGATTTTATTTATTTAATTGAGAGAGAGAGAGAGCGCACGCACATGTGAGTGAAAGAGTGAGAGAGACCATGAGCAGAAGAGAGGGGCAGAGGGAGGAGACTCCCCATCAGGCTTTGAAGTGGGGCTCTATCCCAGGACCCCAGGACCCCAGGACCGTGACCTGAGCCAAAGGCAGATGCTTAACCAACCAAGCCACCCAGGTGCCTCTTAGAATGTGTTTTGAGGGGAGGTAGAGTTGATAAACCCAGATAATGGATAGGGTCAATTGGACATCACTTCCTCCACAAACTGTTCTGGACACCCACCCCCTATATTAGATTAGCCATCATAGTACCCAATGTTTACTCTATTGCTACACACCCTGTACTACAAATATTCATTAGCTAGTCTGTCTTACCTGTGTTTTATCCCATTACATCAGAACCCATGGCACAATGCTTGGGAAAAAAATGGGTACTCAATAAATTTATTAAAGAAATAAACTTATTTCATATTAATATTATTATCAAAGAAATTTACTAAATATATAAACCAGGTGTTTTATCAGAGTAGTATTCACTGTCCATCCAGCAAAAATCTCTTTTAGTCTGCTGTTGGTTTATTCTTTTCTTTGATGAAAAAAGTTCCTTTCTAGATTGATACAATAAGAACCTCCATTTAAACTATGAAAACATTTGTGCAAAGACTGGAAAATTACGTCTCATTATGACATGACAGTCGCACCTGATTAAACATTGCACAACATCAAAAAATTACAAGTTCAAGATTATAAATATAGTGCCAGATTGCCCTTTTATAAGAAGTCAAATATTCAATCAAGCTGTTATGACATTTAAAAGATCAGTGGTCAAAAGCACTCCACAAGCAGGAGAAGGAAAAGAAATTGGAAGTGGGGTAAATCGGGGAGGGAGACGAAATACAAGAGACTTTGGACTCAGAAATAAACTGAGGGTCTTGATGGGGAGGTGGTGAGGGGATGGGTGAGCCTGGTGGTGGGGATTGAGAGCACGTATTGCATGGAGCACGATGTGTGGGGCATAAACAATGAATCTTGGAACACTGAAAAAATAAAAAATAAAATACTCCACATCTTTAGGTAACAGTCAATGCAGTTCCATAGCACCAGTCACAGCTCAGAAAATACTTTAGAAATAAATTTGAATGGAATTCAAACTTACAGGATCCCAAACAGCCAATAAAATTCAACAAGACAAAAAAAGTCACATGCAGCCACACACTGGAGCCTAGAAAGTAATGACGCTTGCTGTTATTTTAAAAGGCTTCTCTCCACATTTCTAACTGTAAATATCTAGTACTATAGTACTTCTCCAGTTACCTAGTGGAGGATTGAAGCTTGCTTATCCATAGCTGATATTCAGGGATTGGTTTCAAATCTACATTTCCATTATAAATGACTATAATATCAATGGTTTCTCTCCCCCCTCCTCTCTCTCTCGTATTTGTGCATCCCCTATCCAAAGTCAAGAACTATATGGAAACATGTAAGTCTGATTGCAGTAGCCAAAGATTCCAGAGAAACCAGGAGCTCAGTTAGGTGCCACGTGAATCTAGGTCATGAGCTTATGTCCTCTACACCTTTCCCTAGCCAGAGCTTTCAACACACTCTCCTTGCATGTGAGTGACTATCATTTCACAGGTTAGGCAACCCCAAAAGGGATCATTTGGCTAGTCCCCAAGGTGACACAGCAACTAAACTACAGTTGAGACCAAAACCCTGTATCCCTGGTTTTTGAACGTCAAAAGAGGATTTGAAAGGAAAAAAAAAAAAAAAACCTAGGCACTCTAGAATCAAAATCCTCATGTATCAAAATACTCCTCTAAAAAAAACAAACACACTTTGAGCCCAAACTTCCTGAAATCCCAGCCAGGCCTTCCAAAAAACGTTCCTAGAGTGATAAGAAGAGAGGGGATAACCATCCAGCTTCCTTGTTTTGTTTTCTCTTGTTTTGTTTTTCTCACTCAAGTGAAGTTCCCATAAGCCTGTAGGAAAACTGACCTTATTTGCAGGTTTAGTTTTCAACATTAATGACACTGACACCTGTGTGTCAAAATCTGTGAGCAAAACAAAGGAACATCATGTGCATTGAGAAGGATATAACATCATTTTTATGTTATTCCTGCCCCAAATGCATAACCTGAACCTCATCATCAAGAAACGTCAGACAAATTCAAATTCAGGGACATTCCATAAAATAATTGGTTTGTACTCTAAAAATGTCACGGTCATGGAAGACAAAGAAAGACTAAGGAATTATTTCATATTACAGAAGACTAAATAGACACAACAACTAATGCAATACCATGAGTGATACTGGATTGGATCCCATATATTTTCTACACAGGACACTAGTGGGACAATTTGCAAATGTGAATCAAGTCTGAAGATTAGAAAACAGTATTGTATCAGTGTTAATTTCCTGGTTTTGATCATTGAATTGTGACTATATAAGCAAATGTTCTTATTCTTAGAAAATACACAATCAAGTATTTAAGGATAAAGGAGCATCATGTCTGTAACATACTCAAATCAGATCAGAAAAATATACATATTCATAATTAGAGAGAAAATGTACTAAAATGCTAACTTTGAGAGAATCTAGGTGACAAGCCTATGGAAATTATTTGTACTATTTTTGCAACTTCTCTATAAATCTGAAATCATTCCAAAATAAAAATGTTTACAATATCCCTGGTCATTCATCCTTGTTGCTCTAGTCTGATTTGGAAGGAAAATCCAAATACAAATAATCTTCTGTACCTCCATGGATAGCTCCAGTTAATTTAAGGGACATATAATAATATTTAAAGCTAAGAAATAATTTAAGTTCACTTTAATTTCAAAAATAGACCCACATCCCCCAGCACGTGAGGAGGAGGCGATGCAGGCAGTCCAAAATAAACCTGGCAAGATTATTCCTGGGCTGCTACGCCAATAGGCTTGAGAACTGGCACCCTAAAAGGAAGA
Organism: Spilogale gracilis; assembly: GCA_004023965.1. Taxonomy (NCBI): domain Eukaryota; kingdom Metazoa; phylum Chordata; class Mammalia; order Carnivora; family Mephitidae; genus Spilogale; species Spilogale gracilis. The sequence goes on along the minus strand of PITA01008578.1, from coordinate 5,522 downwards.
GTGCCATCTCCGCACAGGATCCCCTGCCGGGTGTCTACCAACTTGCCAAGCACGAGTGCCTATTCCGCCAGATGTTCCTCCGCAGCGCCAACTTCCATTGAAAGCCATTGCCGCAGTATTTCATTTGGCCACCTGAGGGCGTGCTAAAATTACTTTTTTGGCCACCTGAGGGCGTGCTAAAATTACTTTTTCTAACTCAGGGATTTAAAGGCACCGAGGCGGGAAGAGATGGGAGGTGTGAGTCCCAAGTGTCTTCAGGTTCCTCTGCGGACTCCTGATGGGGCGGAAAAGAGAAGACGTGGTAGTTCTGACCTTCGCAAGACCGTGTTGTCCTCCGAGTTCAGCTTCACTGTCTTCTGCTTCCATTACAGGCTCCCTTCTGACTTACTGTCAGAGTGCTTTGTACACTCCTAACCCCTTTCTCCTCTCTGGATATCCAGAGCCTTCTCGGTCTCTTTTACCTTACTCCAACAATTTTGCCCAAAGCACTCATTCCCACTCAGTGTAAGACTGATAATGATGGTAATCACGATAGCAGAATGTCACTTCTTAAGAAACTGATAATGGTGATGATAATCATGATAGCAGAATGCGGCCCCTCTCAAGAGAGATTTGAATGCTGGCAGGAATCCATGCCCTAAACTAGAGCATTAGGCCTGGATTAGAAATTCAAGCTTCAAAGCTGGTGGAAGAGAATGGTGGGGATGGGGGTGGAACCACAGGAGTCTTTATTACTTACCAAAAATCATACCTTGAGTGCCTAAGAGGGAGCCTGGTTATCATCCAGCTAGGCAGGGAAACAGGGTGCCTGGGGTTTGTGGGAATCAGGGGGAACATTTGAGTTTGAGGACTGAAAACTAGATTCTACAAGAGTGCTGAAAGGCAGTTGGAGTGAAGAAAGTCACCTCTAGGGAATTTGGCCAATTCCCAGGGTTATCACAACCTAAAAAAAAATTGTGTGATACAACTGTAAAACAAAGCTTGCTGACCCTTTTCTAGTTGTCCTTCTTCTACCTCCTAAAGGAAGAAATCTCCTTTATTTTAAATCAGAGAGGAAATCCGGGTGTGACAGGGCAATTCTGGCAGTAAAGACTTCTGGAGAAATCGGTGGTGTCATGAAATGAAGTCTATCAAAGGGAACATTCATTTCCTAGAATAATGTTCATCTAGGGTCCACCATCTATTTTAAGAGATACCGATTATTGAAACATATCTGGAATCACCAGTTTAAAAACTTGTAGACTTATCCATTCATTCAATAATTATACACCTGAATTTTAGATGTCTTTTCAAAAGCTCCATTTAGGCCAGTCTGTTTTAACCTGTTGTCTCTGTGAATGAACTTCAGAAATTATCCATCAAATTCTGTGCTCCAGGCTAGTCTACCTGTGCTCCAAATCCCACTCTCTAGCCCACTCTACCATGATCTATTGAGATTTCCCTCCCGTGAGGCATACCAATGCTTCTGTTCACCCCAAATGGTGAAGCTATATGGTGAAATGTTCTAGACCCCCAACTCCTGGAAAGCAGGAGGCGTCCTCTTTCATTAAGGAGCCTGTACCTTGTTGTCATTGGGGTCCCTGTACTTTGTATCTCTCTGACATTGCATATTTTGAATAAGTGAATGACTGAATACATTTTTGTGAGTTTGTAATGTTTTTTTAAAGGAACTACGAAGTAACACACCACCTGAAGCTGGTAAAAGCCTATCACACACTCAACTCTATAATATCATCTTATTATTGAAGTCCCGTCCAAATCACTTTGCTAAAAGCACAGGAAGGCAAAGAGCTAAAATACCACCAAACTCCACCTTTGGGAATGTACTAGCTTCTGTACTCAAATCTTCCATATTACACACCTCATACCTTCCAACTAACTTGCAACTTCAAACAACAGGTATGCCCTTATGATTCACGGCATGAATATTCTTTTATGCCTAAGAGTAGTGTGACATTAACAAAAACACCCACACAATGTGCCTCAGAACTGGATGTAAAGTATCACAGCATTTATGGCTAAGCCAAGCTGATAGGTCCCTGTTCTTTTTCTTGCCCTCTCCCTCCCATCTGCCAGGAGGACACTGCTTGTCTTTCAGGACTGAGCTCAAGAGTCACCATCCTCTATGGAGCCTTTCCTTTTTATGTTCCTCCTCTGCCCATAGATTTGTCTAGTCCTCCCCTCAGCCCAGCCCCTCCTGTGCCCCTACAGGCTTCTCGCAAGTTCCTACCATCCCCTTCACATTTTTCTGCTCACACATCTGTCTCCTTTGCCAAAAGTCAGGCTGTATTTGTCTTTGTAGCTCCTCTTCCTAGCTCAGCACCTGGTGTTCCATAAGCCCTCAGTATGTGTCCATATATTTGTGTGTTTCCATAATTATGCATTGCACCCCCCCTTGTAGGCTCCTTTCTTTTACTTTAAATTTATTTTAATTTTTCAGTGTTCAAGATTGTTTATGCCCCACACCCAGTGCTCCATGCAATACGTGCTCTCAGTACCCACCACCAGGCTCTCCCATCCCCCTACCCCCTTCCCTCCAAGACCCTCAGTTTGTTTCCGAGTCCAAAGTCTCTCATGTTTCATTTCTCTCCCTGAATTACCCTACTTCCCATTTCCCTTCCTTCTCCTACTGTCCTCTATATTACCCCTTATGCACCGCAAGTAAGTGAAACCATGTGATACTTGATTTTCTCTACTTGGCTTATTTCACTCAGCATAATCTCTTCCAATCCAGTCCATGCTATAAAAGTTGGATATTCATCCTTTCTGATGGAGGCGTAGTATTCCGTTGTATATATGTACCACATCTTCTTTATCCATTCATCCTTTTCTTCTAACCTTGTAATTGATTCTACAGTTGGGGCAAACTAAGCATGAGCCCAATCTTAGGACAGAAGCTTGGCTGTCCAGCAGAGGGAGACCCAAAGCCCTGGTCAGTGCTGGGGTGGCCCAGCAGATCACCTCTTCAAAGTGCAGCCTTGGAGTCAACCTTTTCCAATGCCCCCTTCTCCCTGCACAGGAAACTAGTCTATTACCAAGCCCAGAACAACTCAAGGTCTGGATATAGATGGAAGGTGGAAGTACAGGGCCAGTTGCAGGGGTCCTTCCAACAAAAGATGTGCTTGGTTTGTAATTTAGGAAGCTAAAACAGCATGTGGGAAGCAGTGTCAACAATGAGCACTCAGCAAGGCACAAAAATCCCAATAATAAAAACTATTGTTTTTGTTGTTGTAGATAACATGATGTGGGTGCTGATTATGTGCCAAGGAACTATGCTAAGTGCTTTGCTTATGATTTAATCTTCAAAAGAACCCCATGAGATAGAGACCATTATCATTCTCACTTCACAGATAAAGAACATAGGGCTTAAAGAGATTAATGGAACTTTCCTCTTTATCTCAAGAGTAAGTGGTGGAGCCAGAATTCAAAAATCCAGTTTGCTTAATGAAAAATCTAGTGCATTGTTTTATTATTATTATTATTTTCTTTTTTAAATTATGATCTTTCTTTAATGTCTTTTTGCATGATTTTACAATTTTGTTCATATAGGTCATAAATATTTTTAAGCTTACAGTTACAGTTCTGATGCTATTGAGACAGACATTTTTTTCCATTTTTTTATTGTTACTTAAATTTTTTTTCAGTGTTCCAAGATTCATTGCCCATTCCCCACACCCAGTGCTCCATGCAATAGGTGCCCTCAGTACCCACCACCAGGCTCTCCCATCCCCCCAGCCCCTTCCCTCCATGTTCAGTTAGCCAGCATATAGTACATCACTAGTTTTTGATTTCGTGTTCAACCATTCATTAGTTGCTTATAACACCCAGTGCTCATCCCAACACATGCCCTCCTCAATACCCATCACCCAGCTACCCCATCCCATCCCCCCACGCCCTCCACTCTACTGCCTTCTACAGGGAGATACCAAAACCATAATTCAGGGAAGAAACTGAGACAAGGAAATGTGCTCAAAGAAGAACCAAAATATGAATTGGTCACTGGACAGTTGATTTTTTTTAGAAAGTTATTCAATGCACCACCCAAAATTATCTCTCATACCACTCTTTAGGAAACACTGAGCTGAAAAAAAAAAAGCATTGCCTCCAGAAGTCCCCTGGATCCACTGCAAATATATAAACTTAGCACCCATGACTACGATAGAGCAGAGTGTTTTTTGAATGAATGGCTTTCATGAATGGAGCTTCAAGAGGACAGGACACAGGGCAGGTGTCGAAGACCAGGGGAAGCCTTTAAAATACCGTAAGGGAAACGTGCCCTGAGTGGACTATCACCTTATGATAATGGTCATGTGGCTGGTCTTTAAGGGTAGCTGTATTGCTACCCTTATGTGTCACACCAAGGAGATCCAGTTTCCATTCACGATCAACCCCTTATGGAGGAAAAAGCCAACAAGGAGGACCCCATATGTACCCAAGCAGAACCCCTGTGGAGGTGACTTGTGAGCTTTGCATACCCACTCCAGCAGACAGGTGGCAATCCAACAGAGTGGAAAGTTGCCAGTAGAGACGATTGCCAACCTAACTGGGGTCACAAATGTTTATGCAGGTGGTGTAACTTTCTGTCTCAGAGTAACTGGAGATAGATATGTCACAGAAGCACAAATTCCTGCCAGATACACTCTTCTGGAGTGGAGCTTGAGATAAAGTCTCCATAGCAGACCTTGCCTAGGAACACATATTCCAGGGACCTCTGTGTCCATCACTGTGAAAAAAGAGGGAGCTTGATTTTTGGACCCTTAGGCCAAGCTCATTGCTACAGCTTTGAAGGCTTGCCTTGGCAAGAGTATATAACTAGTATATCAAACTCAGGACCCCATGGATAGTTTTGGGTTAGTATAAGGCTTCAGTTTAAAGATGACTTTGTTTAGGGACGCCTGGGTGGCTCGGTTGGTTGAGCGACTGCCTTCGGCTCAGGTCATGATCCCGGAGACCCGGGATCGAGTCCCACATCGGGCTCCCTGCTCGGCGGGAAGCCTGCTTCTCCCTCTCTCACTCCCCCTGGTTGTGTTCCCTCTCTCGCTGTGTTTCTCGCTGTCAAATAAATAAAATCTTAAAAAAAAAAAAAAAAAAAAAATAAAGATGACTTTGTTTAAAATCAATTTAAAGGAAAACATTTAGGAAATAATGGTATTGACGGTATTCGAAATGGCAAGAGTTGGTGAAAGAGGTCCTCGTATTTGGGGACCCCACACTTTCAGAGGAGTATTGCAACAGTGGAAATCCCAGCCACAGGGGCAGGCCTGCTGGGCAGGGGAGAATCTTAGGAAAGATTGTTATTCCTTCACCCTTCATTGCCTAGAAGTCAGCCTAGCCTACCTGTAATGAAGGACAACACTACACACATATTCCAAAGCCAGCAGGGTTTTGAGGTTGGTGTTCCACAGCTCAGAGATAGCGTGATGGGTTTCACTCAAGTATTGAAACAAACCTTTATTTTTTTTTTCTTTTCTATTTTCTCCCATTTTATCCTTCTTATAAAATCTCCAACCTTGGGGCACCTG
>PITA01008577.1:0-83402 GCA_004023965.1 Spilogale gracilis | reverse complement strand
ACTAATATCCTTGTTTTAAACTACTTGAAATGAATCAACCAGTCCTTCATGGATATATAGAACTGGGCACTGAGACTCCCCACCCCTCTTCCCTCAGTGTAAACACCCAGGACAATAAAAATTGGCTGACAAAATAGCCCCAAACATGGCTACTGGTCAGAGCTAGTCTGAATATTCATTTGGGAGAGCCATGCTTTAATGTCATCTTACTACAGGCATACAACTTTTAAAAAAGAGAGAGAGAGAGAGAGAGAAGCTAGAGGTTTTCTTCTGCGAATTACACTGTGAATGAGTCAGAAAAAACTTTCCCATTGCTTGTGTCCTCATGGCTGAAGTGCCTGGTTGGGACATTTACTAACAGCACGGGGGGAATCAACATTCTGCTGTGGTGATTCACCCTCCTCCACCGGTCCAGTTCATAGGGCTACCCTTGGGAGTCACTGAATTATTTTTGTAACATCTTGTCCTTGGATAAAAAAGAACACAGTGTCAGAAATAGGAGGCTGGGAGGTCATCTATTACTCAGTGGAGTTGTTTACTCAGCCCTGTTTCCCTATTATCCAGAATTCAGTGTTTTGGATAATGACAAACAAGGTACCCATGTTTCCAGAGAGCTAAATATAGAATTCACAAAAACCATGTTGAATGGAAATTAATCTGCCTTTGATAATTCAGAAGACCATAAAAGAACTTCCGAGGCCTGAGAATCATGATTTTGACCAATTCTCATTTCATTTCACAAAATTCTGAGGGGTAGAGTGGGGTGGGGGGAAATCCAGTTAGTGGAATTTGCATAAACAAGGTTACTTGTACTATCATCCATTTAAACAGATGGCCTTCATGAGCTTGCATGAATGCGTTATCAGCTCACAGAGTTCTCTGATGTGCATCCGGCCGGGTGTTCCCTGAACATCTATGGCCTTGGCCAAAAGAAATATGTGTGTCCAATGCCTTATACCTGTACACATAGCTAGTAAGTAGTAGAAATGCAGCACAAAACTAGTCCCGAGATGCCAAATCTCATGAATTCCACATGGCACAAAAATAAATATTAATGAAGGAACCTCTGCTTTTTAGCCTTTCTCCCAAGGAATGCAAAAAAGCAAAGTTGGCCTAACTGTTCACAGCCATTAACTAATCAAAATCAATACAAAATAAATAAACAGACAATAAATACAATTATATAGTTTTTACAGCTTACAAAGCATCTTCCATACATGATCTCTATTAATCCTCACAATAATTTTAAATATCATTCCTCTTATTTTACTCATAAGTACACTAAGGCCTACAGATACTAAGTAAGGTCTTGAAAGGTCTAAAGAAAAAATGACAAATGATCATGGTGAAAAGTTCAAATTTTACCAATAGTCAAATTAAAATAGCAGGATGCTATTTTTTATCCATCCCATCAGTAAAGGTCATGTAGTTGTAGTTGTTTTGAAATGCAAATTCAAGCCTGGATTACGTAGAGATATAAATTACTGTCATGTTTAAACTGTAAAAGTTATTTAGACTCATGCTAATAAAAATATACATTCAATGATACAGACAGATACCACTGAAAAGCAAAAGTTTCTCTCCCTATTTCCCAGAGATAACCACACTCAGCTGTTGGTGCAAACTTCTTTGAGGACAATCGGACCCCACATGTCAATTTGTATTTAAAAACACTCATGTTTTGATTCAGCAACCCCACAATATATTAATGAAAAAAGCAGGTTACAAAATAGCATGTAGAGGATAGTCCCAGCTATGTTGCATAGACACATGCATATAACCCTAGGGAGAGAGAAAAGATGGAGGATGGGAAGGACAAAATAAGAACATAATAATAAAAATAAAATCAGATAAGAGCAGGGAAAAAATTATCTCTGTTAACAGTGATTATTTCAGGTTCTAGTGGATTGAGGATCAGTTCATTCTGCATTCTTGTTAAGATTTATAAGTATTCTATGACAACTACGTATTACTCCTCAAATGATTGGGGGGGGCAGTGGAAAGGCTAATTCCCCCAGGAATTAATTACACAGGGAGTTGGGGGTTGGGACTGGGATTCAGGAGAGCTGATCCCTAGTCTACTATTTAGGTCATCATACCAATATGTCACTCTGCCTACTGTAATTTTAAAACAGTTCAGAAGTTACTAATGACCAAAAGTAATTAAGAGATGTGACAAGGCAAAATATAATTATTTACTAATGAGTAACAGAGATACTAAGTACTATGGCTTCAAAGGAGAAAGAGCACAGAATGATTCCACAGGCCCCATAAGTCAGAAATCAGGACAGGTAAAGAAAGTGAGCTCCATTCCAGATGAAGATAAAGGTGTGATCCCAGGCAGCACACAAAAAATCAGCAAGCCTCCATTGGGGACAGCTGGCAGAACACTCCTCCACATTCATAAAGAGAGGCAGGAGACAAGCCTGAGGAGGTAGACTGAGGTCAGACTGAGATGAAGGGGATAGCAGTGCAGTGGACAGAGGTCCTAGGCCTCACAGGCTGCTTACACATCCAACTGGTAAGCCCAATCATTGTTAACTGCTTTGTCTTCCTCCACTTCCCTCTATCATTCTGTGATTTCTTTCTCAAATTAGTGCAACAGTCTCCTGAAAAGTTCCCATCCTTCTCATTTCCTCTATTCCTGTCCCCACAATTTAGCCAGTCAAATTTCTGAACTGCAAATCTAAAAACCTTGTGCTTCCTCTTTCCTACTCTCATAGGAAAGACAGCCTTTAAGGTTCCTTGCAATCTAACCTTCCATGGTTACCACCATTTGCACCTGGCCTCTGGCTGTGCTGAGCTATGAAGGCATAGCTTGACCTGCCTGCAAGGCCAAGGCATCATCACAGCACCCCATGCTTACCTTTACTGCAGCATTTACGATCCTGCTCTGTAACTGTCTAGAGAACTGTGTCTTCTCCGTTGTCTGTGAGCTCCCGAGAGCAGGGGCTACAGATGTTATAAGGTTGATACATAGCACCAAACAACAGTCCCTAGTGTGTACCAGTCAATAATTACTTGTGGAAGGAATACTTAAAATTTCCTTTTCTAGGATGCCTTCCCTGACCATCCCCACTTCCCTCCAAAAGTACTCACCTAGTCTATGTGAACACAATATACCAGTCTGCTTTTTAAACAACTTTTATGACACTGCAGTTATATGCCTAAATGAACTGGGAAAAACAATTCAACTTTATATTTTTCACCTTCCCTCACACCATGGTGAGCATGAAGGAGCCCACAGCTAATTCTTCTTTCTCATAAGGAAAAACACACTCTGAGATTTCTCAGTGTGCTGAGAGTTGCCTGGGATGGAAATGATAAAGTCAAATATGGTACACCAAATCAATCCAACTGGACCAGTAAGTGGGAAAACTCAAGTTCATAGTAGGTACGGACAAAATATGCTGATTTCTGTTACAGAAGAATGATAAATTGTGAACCAAACCATACACAAAGTTTTAAAATATTCTGTTAATTTACAATTACATTGCTTGGGGGATGCATTTAAATATCTTTTTATTGTTTTAAAGTGTACACTTCAGTGGTTTTTAGTATATTCGTAAAGTTTTACAACTACTACCTAATTCTAGAACATTTTCACCATCCTCAAAAGTAACCCCATGCCCATTAGTGGCCACTCTCCACACTCCCTAGCACATCCCCTGGTGATCATTAATCTATGTGTCTATTCTGAAAATTTCACAAAATGGAATCATGTACACATTCATATTGTTTGGGTTTTTTTGTCATTGAGTTGTATGAGTTTTGTTTTGTATTTTAGATATCAATCTCTTATCAGAAACATGATATGCAAATATTTCGTCCCATTCAGTAGGTTGCCTTTTCATTTTGTTGATGGTTTCCACTGCTATATAGAAGGCTTTTAGTTTGATGCAGTCCCACTTGCTTGGTTTTGCTTTTGTCACCTTTGCTTTAGTGTCAAATCCAAAAAACTCATCTCCAAGACTAAAATTACGGAGCTTATACTGCCTGTGTTTTCTTCTAGGAGTTTTATAGTTTCAGGTCTTATGTTCAAGTCTTTAATTCATTTTGAGTTGTTTCTTATGTGTGGTGTAAGTGTGGTCCAGTTTCATTCTTTTACATGTGGCTGTCTAGTTTTCCCAAGGTCATTTATTGAAGCCCATTTTATAAATAAAGAAATTGGGGCTCAGAGATTTAGGAACATGTCTAAGTTGACATATATCCTGAGTGAAAAACCAGAATTAGGACCAGGTATATGATTTCAAACTTTGTGTACTTAACAATTGGCTTCCTGTCTTCCCACCTGCATTTGGCTTCTTTCAGCTAACATAATTTTTCAAGGTCCATCCATTTATAGCTTGTCTTAGTATTTCATTCCTTTTTATGGCTGAGTAATATTCCTCTGTATGAAGGCATTTAAAATTTTAAGATCATTTTAGAGAAATAAAATAATAGCAGTAAAGATACTCCTTGAGCTTAAAAATCACCACAGAAAGTGAAAATAGTATTATTAGAATATATTCTTTACCACAATGTTCTCACTTAATCATAATAACAACCTTGAGTGGGAGGTCAGGGAGTCTTCATTTCTTCAGAAGAGTGAGGAAACAAAGGCTCATAGAAATTACACTATCTGCCAAATGTCAGTGTAGCCAGTAAGTGGTAAAACCAGAAGAACCAATATATTTTATTCTCTTCAGCACTCCCATTATAAAATCAGTTCTACTATTTTTGCCACAGGTAAAATCAAGCACCATTTCCCTGTTAAGCAGCTGATAAAAGCTAAAGGACAGAATTTCAGCTCCTCTCTCATCACTTACTTTCTCAACAATTGTTGGAAAAACACCTATGCACTATGCCCTGTATAATGATCTAGGGATAGAATATAAATGCTGGATATGAAAGTGCTTTACTCACAGATCTGCTGTTGTTTTCTATTATATCATGTTAAGAGAGAGTTGAAAATATTTAAATGATGATGAGAAGAAAATTAAAGGATGAAGGTGAAGGTATGAAAGGGGGAAAGATGATTTATTGACCAATGGTCAAAAGATGGAGTAGATGGACAACAGATCTCCCCGTTAAGAGGGGGTAGCAGAGGGCGCCTGGATGTCTCAGTGAGTTAAAGCCTCTGCCTTCAGCTCAGGTCATGATCTCAGGGTCCTGGGATCAAGACCCACATTAGGCTCTCTGCTCAGCAGGGAGCCTGCTTCCTCCTCCTCTCTCTGCCTGCCTCTCTGCCTACTTGTGATCTCTCTGTCAAATAAGTAAATAAAATCTTTAAAAAAAAAAAAGAGGGGGCAAGTACAGACTGCTACCTGTATGCCACTATCCTTCCTCTTTTTCCTCAATAATTTTAGCTGTGCACACGGACATTCACAATAAAGATTAAACTGGCAACCTCCCTTACAGTAGGATGAAACCATGTGAGTAAGTTCTGGCCAGTGGGATAAAAACAAAAGTACTGTGTAGCAGCTTCTTCCCAAAAGGAGAGCGTAAGACTTTTGCTCCCTTTTCTTAATCCCTTCTGGAAATGTGCACATCCTCTGAACCTGTGTAAGGTTCAGAGCTTCTGATATGAATGGGATAATGAAAGATACCAAGACTGAATTCTTTCCAAATACCAAAGATGAATTCTTTTCCAAAGAAGACATACAGATGGCTAAAAGGTACATGAAAAGGTACTAGTTATCACTAACCAGAGAAATGCAAATCAAACCCACAATGGGATATCACCTCATCTCATGTATTATGATAGCTATTGTCAAAAAGAAGGGAAATACGTGTTGATGAGGATGTGGACTAAAGGGAATCCTCCTGCACTGTTGGTGGGAATGTCAAGTGGCAGAGCCACTATGAAGACAGTTTGGAGGTTCCTTGAAAAATTAAAAATAAAACTACCATATGATCCAGCAATTCCACTTCTGGGTTTTTATCAGAAGGAAACAAAAACACTAACTCAAAAAGGTATCGGCACCCCACATGTTCATAGTAGCAATACTTACAACAGCCAAGATATAAGTGTCTGTTGACTAATGAATGGATAAAGAAAATGTGATATATACATATATCCATATATATACAAACATACATAAAGTGGAATATTATTCAGCCACAAGAAAGAAGGAAAGTCTGTCTTTGTGACAACATGAATGTACCCTAAGGGAATTATGTTAAGTGCAATATGTCTGACAAAGACAAATACTATATGATCTAACTTATACATGGAATCTAAAAACAACAACAGAAACTATACTCAAAGATACAAAGAACAGACTGATGGTTTTGGTGGTTCCTGGAGGCAGGAGGGTAGGCAAAATAAGAAGGTGATCAGCCTGGGTGGCTCAGTTGGTTAAGCGACTGCCTTCGGCTCAGGTCATGATCCCGGATTCCGGGATCAAGCCCCAATCGGGCTTCCTGTTCAGCGGGAAGCCTGCTTCTCTCTCTCTCACTCCCCTTGCTTGTGTTCCCTCTCTCACTGTGTTTCTCTCTGTCAAATAAATAAATAAAATCTTTAAAAAAAAAAAAAAAAGAAGGTGATCAAAAGGTACAGACTTCCAGTTACATTAAATAAGTACTGTGGATATAATATACAGCACGGTGACAAGAGTTAACAACACTGTATTGTATATTTAAAGTTGCTAAGAGAATTAATCTTAAAAGTTCTCATTTTAAGAAAAAGTTTTTAACTGTGTGGTGATGGATGTTAACTAAACTCATTATAGTGATTATTTCACTCTACACATACAGATCTCAAATCATTATGCCATATGCCTAAAATAAATGCAATATTATATGCCAAACATACCTAAATAAATAAAGAAATAAACAGACAGATGAATGAGTGAATGATCTCTGTCGACCTCAGACTAGAATATAAGCAACATGTTAGAGATGTATTTTTTAGAAAAATGTGAAGGACAATAAAATTTCGCAAGAATTCAAAAACATAATGGGAATGATACTAGCTCTTATCTCCTAGTGCTGCAGGTATCATAAAGTCCTTGTCACAGATAAAAGGACTATGTGGTTGCTACAGTAACCACAGCTCTTAAATGATACTTTTTGTCATGAAAGTTATGATATACAACCCACTTACTTATGTTCTAGTCCACACATCTGACTCAGGGTCAGAAATCACGTCCAATATATCTACATCCTACAGATCATCACAATTAAAATCTAACTTCAGTTCTCTCTCTCTCTCCTCTCACATCCCATGCTCTTAGAAAGTCACCAACTTGACTACAGGTTCCTGGAGGGCAAGAATAAGATCTCTTGTCAAAAGCATCAAGGCATAACTGGCAGAGTGTGCTGAAACCAAAAGGTATGTATTTGTTCAGTAACACTTGCTGAGATGCTACTGCATGTCAGCCACTGTACTAGCTGCTATGGTTATAGTGAAGAACAAGAAAGGCAAATTTCTTTAATACAGAAACAGATGTAATTTTTTTAAATGCTGGTTCATTAATGAATCTACCTAACCAGAGAGTGTCACAGCCAGGAATGCTATGAGTTATTAATCCATTCAACCTCTTACTCATAAATGTGGACAAAGATCAAGAGAAGTTAGGCAGCAAGCTCAAAATAAATACAAGGATTAGATTAAATCAGCTTCTGAAACTGTTTTCTGAAACCTTGTATTTCAGTGCAATGGTAATAATTGTTGTATATATATATATTGCTCAGAAAGCAGGGAGAAGTGGAGGCCCACAGTGAAATAAATTGGGGAAACACGAGCTAAGCATAGTTAAACAGGATCTTTAACAACAAGAACGCTTGGCCTTTAATATGTTAATAAAATTAATGAGTCCCCATCTTCTGCAAAATTATCTGACCTAGGGACTTCTTTTTTAATGGAATATACATTTGGAAAAATCTGAATCAGATGATCTCCATGCTCTCACTTACCAAATTCTACAAGTTTATCTAAGTGTATCCCTCTCAGAAATCTATCCTTCTTTCCTAGGCAGATAATTTAATGTACCAGATTCTTCAGAAAAGGCACTCATTCATCCATCCATCCGTCATTCAACCCCTTATATACACTCATAGTCTGTCCCTCTGTCTCTCTCCATGCACATCCTCTCTCATGTCCTAAATCTGGATAGACCAAGCACAGGAATAAAATATAAGATTTCAATTTAATCAGATCAGACTAAAAAGGTACTTAAAAAAGTAAGGGGCAATGGGGCACTTTCGCAATGTCATCCCCAGCAGGGATTCTGAAAGGTAATACCTGGTAAAGGTTGCACTTCCTTATTACTCAATAACCCAAACACCTAAGGAAGGTCCTTGAGATTCCGATTCTAGCAGGTGAGTACAAAGAAAATGACCCAACGGGTGAGAGAGAGGGAGAGAGAGAAAGAAAGAGAGAAACAGAGAGAGAGAGGAAGAGAGGCAGAAGAGAGAAAAAGAGAAAGAGAGAAAGAAGAAAGAAAAGAAGGAAAGGAAAAAAAAAAAACAAAAAACAGTCACAGAGGGAACGGAACAGTGGAGGTACCTAGGCCCAACTCCATCCCAAAACGAACCTCTGCCTTTATTTGCCTTGGCCTTGCTTCTTTCTCCTCTGACCCACTTCATTTTCCTGTTTTTATCCCCCATCTTTTTGCAAGTCTTCTCTTTCACCATGTGACTAGATAAGTTATATGACATACTGGCAACGTGCCGAGTCTTCCCAGAAAAGAGTCCACTTTTCAGGAAACCCTGCCTCATTCCCACTGAAGGGAAGATGACAGAGAAGGGAGAGGGCAGAGAGTGACATGAGGCCAAGCTGCAACTGCCTACTAAGATTTGAGAACTCAAGCAGATATCTGTTCACAAAACCAAACAACTCCACCTGTATCTGATTCATGTTGACTACACACACATGATATTCATGCATGGGTATACCTCAATATTATGTCGATATCAGTGTTAAATATTTTTTAGTACTATAACCCTGTTTGTTTTTTTAAAGATTTTATTTATATATTTGACAGAGAGATAGAGAGCACAAGTAGGCAGAGCAGTAGGCAGAGGGAGAGGGAGAAGCAGACTCTCCGTTGAGCAGAGAGCCCGATGCGGGGCTCAATTTCAGAACCCTGGGATCATGACCTGAGCTGAAGGCAGCTGCTTAACCAACTGAGCCACTCAGGTGCCCCAGTACTATAACTCTGTTAAGGGTGATAGTTCATGATCCTTTGGCTGTGAATTTATTTTCTTAAACGGATAAAAACAGAAATAACCATATTTAAAGCATACATCATGTTACAGGCCTCTTATAAACTTTTCCAAATGTCCTCCCCATGCCCACCTTCTCTTCCCTCACATTTATGCAACCTACACACTGGGATACTCTATCAAGTTCATGCACACCTCGCCCAATCCTTTAACAAACGGATTTTCAGAAGGAAAGTCAAGTAGAAAAATGATTTCCCTACATAACTTCCCCTACTCCTATATTTATTCATGCAATTAGGCAGTAAATAATTTTCAGTGTGTGTTCATGTATCGTATTTTACACAATCTCTATAATAATTTTGAGAGACAGAGGGAGAGAGGTCAGGTTCTAGCATCCTCATCTCAGAAGTTGGAGCCGCTTCCATTTCCCTGTCTCCAAACTGTGGGTGGGCCCCAGGCCTCTGACCTTCTCTCTAACCACACTCACAAACACAGCCATCACCCCCCCCCACGGCATGACTTACATGCTGACCATCTCCAAATTTAACCTCTCAAACTCGCATCTCAAATACTCAATTACAATCACTTCTTCAACCTCTCTACTTAGGATCTAATGAGCATTTAAAGCCCCTATAAAAAGCAACCCTTGATTCCTGCAACACCACAAACCACTCCCCTCCTCCTCAGTGTTCAACATCTCAGGAAATACCACCGCTACTCAGCACGTCGTCGTTGAGCAGAAAACTCAGAGGTCAGCCTTGACAGAGCTCTCTCTCCCATCCCACCTGCAAATCATTACCAATTCTATCTGTGATAGCTTCACAGTATCTCACACATCCAAAAACTTCTCACCACCTTTACTACTCAGTGACCACCTTCTTAACATCAATAATCAAGAAGGCAGAGGCTGTGTCAGTTTTGTCTACATTGTACCAGCCATGTTTTGACTCACAATACATGCTTCAGAGTTAATGAGTAAATGAATATTGGCTCAGAGAGGTGAATGACTCATAGAGTAAGTTAATGACAGAAGTCAGGGCTCCATGTATGTAGGGGTATCTTTCGTCCTTGTATGTGTCTTTCTTTTCCCTTTCACCTTTCTCTCTCAAATGTACATACTCAAAAGTTCTTTCCCAACAAACCTCTACTCTAGAGAAGTGGGAAATGCATACAAAGGAGACACGCCTGTGGGGAACCAAAGTACAGTTAAACTTTCCAGTAACACCTTTAAAGCTGAGTCTGTGTGGTAAGCAGTGTAAACAAATCTAGAGAGTAATGTGATGATGGGAGATGGAACCAGTTCTGATGCTACTGGAGCCCAATCCCAGTTCTGAACTGAAAGTTTCAGGACTTAGGTTGGATGTGGGGATACTTCTATGAAGTTAAGCAATATAATATATACATCTTCTCTAAAAGCACTTATAGATTCCTCCTGGTGTCCTTAAAGAATAGCTATTAGAAAATGAAAAGTCTGGGCTCTGAAGGAACGGGTAACACTTTTCTAGCATTATACACCTTCCTGGGCCTTTGTCAGACCTGTAGCAAAGTGGAATTTATAGAGTGGCCAGACCCATCGCGGGTTTTGTTAAACTGAGCCTCAGGTCCTTCAGGGGCAACAAAGCATACAAATAAGATATATTAGGAGTGTGCTCACAGCCAGAACATGCCAGGATTCCCCTGATTTTATGAAACTGAGCACCTGAGAAGACACACCAGCTACCTCCAAGTGCAAAAAAACATGCCAGTGAAATGCACACATTCCTTTACTACCAGACAGTAAAGACTACAAAAAAGCTAGGAGGCCTCAGCTCACACCAAAGTGTATCTGCTTGACTGAAATGTAATTATGATCCTTACACTCTGCTATTCCCATCAGCCTAAATCCTTCTAAATTAGATTTTCCCAGTTTGGGTCTTGAGATATATTCAAAAGTATTTAGCATTGCACCATCTGTACAAAATGAAACTAAAGAAAAAGAATAGTGATGAAGTAAAGGAGACTACTGACTTCTTTAACAGAATATTTCTTTAAAAATGTCCATTTATCTCTAAATAGTATTGGCAATGTAAAGTGAGGTCAAGTGGGCACGGTTTAGGTTAGAACATTCTTCGCTGCAATCTTAAATAATTTTTTTTTATCAAATCCTTACACATAAAACCTCTATTAAGCCTAGTTCAGCCTTACTAACGCTAGTTTTTTTGGTCCCTACTGCTTTGGTCATCTCAACTCCAAACACTTCCATGAAAATAACATTCAAACTACATGTTATCTATTTAACCTCTGACTTAACTCACAAGATTCCAAGGCAGTTTATAAGCATATATTTAATAAGACAGAAATATATCAAAAGGAAAAATAGGGGCACCTTGGTGACTCAGTCAGTTAACTGACTCTTGATTTGGCTCAGAGTCGTGATCTTGGGGTTGTGGAATTGAGCCCCACGACAGGCTCTGCACTCAGTGCGGAGTCCTCCTGAGATTCTCTCTCTCTCCCTTCCCCTTTGCCTCTCTTCCTGCTTATTCTATCTCTAAAATAAATTTTTAAAAATAAATAAAATAAAAACAAAACCCAGGTCCAAGGAAATATGTCATTTGAAATAATATGTTATAATATTAGAATAAAGGATAAAAAAGTCAAGATGAAGGGAAAGTTATTTGCAAGCTGCAGCTTTCTAAACAGATGAGCCATGAATTTGGCTCCTATTTTCCCAAGGGTCAAAAAGAAAAGGGAAACAAAGAAATATATTATTTTCATTGTCAAAAGGAGCAAAGAAAATGCACCAGTTATTTAAGAAACAGAATTTTTTTCTGCTCTTACTTCTAAAAATTCTCCTGAGGAGGGAGGGAGCATTTAAAATTTGATCTCTAGAAGCTTCAGTAGTTCTTCCAATTATTTAGAGATTTATGCTACGCTTGGGAATATCAACATAAGACATTTGTATTCCAAAACAATCAAATCAGGACACCAACCTAAAAACTGTATTTCTGTTTTTTAGTATTTTGCCACAAAGCCATTTCCCCCCTCTATGATTCCTCTGTCTTCTCCTTGCACTTAGATATTACTTCCTTAGGACACATCAGAAGTGGGCAATTAAAGTGTCTAAAATGCTAAAACTATGACAAATCTAGAAAATAGTTCAAGAATGGAGAAACAAAGAAACCATTTTTATCCACTGATCAATCTAGTCAAAGAGATGAGACTGACCTAAAAGTGAAGAAAATTACCAGGAGAAACACTAGATTACTTGGTGAGGTATTTTGGGGCTATAAGAATAAGGTTAAAAAACTCTCCCACAATGGAAACTAAAGGTCAACAATGGTTGGGTGTTATGAGTAGTGAGTGTCCAAATATTTATCATGCAAACTGGGACACCTGAGAGCTAGAGGGTGGTATTAATAACCACACCTGACAACAGGCAGAAACCAGGGCCATCCCAGCTAAACAGGAACATATGGTCACTCTGTGAGCTCATTAGGGCTTTACATTCCTACTGAATAAATTTCCTCATTATACCCCCCAACGACATCATACAGAACAGAGAAGGCCAATAAAACCCCCGTTTATAGATAAAGAGCACATGCCTGAGATAAGATAAGTAACTATTCAAGTTTATAAAGAGAAATATGGAGTAGAGACTCCACCAGGGTTTACTGATGCCTAACTCAATACCTTTCCACTAAATAATCTAACGACCCCGAATATCCAGATATCAATTATGTGGACCTAGCTAAGTTCATTCTCTTTTCCAGTAATAGTGATAAAAACTGAAGATATTTTCAAATATAGAGAAAAAAAAACTTTTTTATGCTTGAAATGCAAACATACTGGGTTTATTTTTTGAGTTTTTACTTCTAAGATGATTTTTTTTTTTTTTTTTACTGTTTCTGATATCAAAATTTCCTTGTTACCTTAAGTAATCTAAATATAGGCAAAGATCCTGGATGAAAACAACACAGATGCATGAAAAGCTTAAATTCAAAACTGTCATAAATGTAATTGAGTTTAACTCAGTTAACTCAGGCTCTCCATTCTTCTACATTAACAATAATCTCTGTTGGCGGCGCCTGGGTGGCTCAGTTGGTTGAGCAACTGCCTTTGGCTCAGGTCATGACCCCGGAGACCCGGGATCGAGCCCCACATCAGGCTCCCTGCTCGGAAGGAACCCTGCTTCTCCCTCTCTCACTCCCCCTGCTTGTGTTCCCTCTCTCGCTGTGTTTCTCACTGTCAAATAAATAAAATCTTTAAAAAAAAAACAAAAAAACAATAATCTCTGTTCTCTGACCCTAAAATGAGTATTACTGTGCCATCACCTGCCCTACATTAAGCAGCAAATGATTAGAAAATGTTTTATGAAATTATTGGGTAATAAATAGTTGCCTAATCTAATTAATCTCAAACCCGGCTATACATCAGAATCACCCGGTAGCTTTTTAAAAATATACTCTTCCATATTATACCCGAGGTATGCTGGATCAGGAATCCAGAGAAGAAAAAATTTTAAACTCTTGAGGTGATTCTGAGATCCAGCCCTTCTAATTCCGATCCAACCCAAGACTTGAAGGAGATGCAGGCAGTACTATACCCACCCGCAACCACACATCCGTCATTCTCTCTTCTGCAACGCTCACGACTTCCATCGATTTTCTTTCTTCCACTCTGTAATGCAGAACTGACCAGCAGCTGAAGACCTGCACACTGCAGGCAGGAAGCTATGGGGCCAACCCTTTTCACTCTTTCCCCAACACCCTCATAAACATCTTCTGATTTAGCCTGTGGAAAGATAATTGTCACAATACAATAAAAACTGGTATTTCCTAAGCACCTATGTGCCACTAGTTGTGCTAACAGTTCGGCATGCATGATCTCAATCTCCACAAACCCTTTAAAGTGGGATTATTCCCATCCCCACATCACATTATTGAAGAGGTTAAAACAGCTTTCCCAAGGTGATACTGCCAGGAAGTGGTAAAGCAAGGACTCGATCCTAAATCCCAAGCTCTTCTCAATACACCCACCAACTAAACTAAAGCTACTGAGTCCCTTTAACCTTCAGGACAGGTAGTTTCCATTCAAGCTGCACATCACAATCCAGGACTTCACTGGGGTATCAACTGGAAAAGAATCCAAAAAGCTCTTTGATTTTCTAGTAGACCAACTGAAATCTAAACATTAGCATCAGGAAAGGGAAGCAAAGGTCCATTTCTGAAATATAAACTGCTCTTTATAAAAGTACTTCTGGAAGGAATCAGCAGTCCTTCTGCAAAATGAAACATTTAGACTTAGAAGTTACATCAAAAGTAGCTCTTCCATTGTATAATTTGGGGCTTTCCTCTCTAGCTGGGTGGAGAGAAACAGAAGTCAATATTCCAAATGCAATCTCAAATCCCAACTATTTCTTTCTCTTTCGTTGCTCCACTAAAGAAAAATAAAGGAAAAAATGGGTTTCCACCAGGACGTGTTTGACTGGTGGGTGGCCATACACCTTAGTGTCCAAACTGAAAGACTTTTAAGAGTGAAAGCGGGGTGCTATCCATAATTATACTAGAAAAATAGACATAAGTGGAAGTTATGCTCAGCACAGTGATGGCAGAATTCAAAGACAGCAAAGAAGAAATCAATTGCCATAAATTCACTGAACACTAGGGCTCAGTTCGGTTCAATGAATAATAGTCCATGTACCTACTATGTGCCAACCTCTAAACTAAAAACTGGTATATGAAAACCAAATTCCTCCAGACCAGAAGGGAGAACTGACGAGTCATTCAACAGTTACAACATGAAAAAGCCAGCTGCAAAACAATATAAATGACGGGATCCCAGCTGGATGGATGGGTGGGTGGGTGGGTGGGTGTAGTATACTGAAATGTGGTACTGTAGGAGCAAAAAGCAGAATCCTCTTAAGTCTATATAAGGGTGATCAGGCATGATTTCACAGGGGAGAGAACCCTGGAGCAGAGATTTGTAGGAAAATAGTAGAAACAGGTGGAAAGAGCAACAGCACATCTCATGCAGAACTAAAAGCATGCGTAAAGGGCACAGATTCAAGGGCATACAGAGACCCTTCCATGAAAGGCAGCGTGGTTTAGTACTTGTGGCATATAAATGTGGCAGTGGGCCCAGAGGTGGGGCTAAAGTGGTGGGAAAGGTCGACCCTCGATGCCATGTTGAGGAGACAGGAGTTTACAGTGAAGGTTAGAGGAAGCCATTGACTACTGCATTTGAGAAGGACCAATCTATATAGGTCATCTTGGGCAAATGGGAGATAGAGGGCAGAGATGCCTGCAGCTGGGAGGCAATGCAATGGCCCAAATAAGAAATGATGTCAAGCCAGAGTGATAAATATTTATGAATCCTGTACCTCAGATAAGGGATCCGGAGATAAAGCATACTACTCACTGCCTTATGGAAAGTGGGGTCCAACTGAAGACAAATATAGGGACAACAGTATATGAAAATGACCACAGACAGTTTGAATGAAAGGCTTAAGTTAAACAACAGAATCTTTTGAGACTCTAAACACTTCAAGAACTGCTGAAGAGAATGCCAACACCAAGTTCTGAAGTCATGAAGCCCTGGAACCAAGTAGAAATGAACAGCTGGGGAGAGAAAACCTTTCTGAGACAGAATTACTCAAGATTGACCTCTTTTCTTAAATAGGTTTAAGGATACTATAAACACAACTATAAAGTATTGTAACTTCGGGTATGTTGGGGGGAAGGGGAGGAGTCTTTCCTGAGTACAAGATGAGGCATAATACTATCCCATGAAAGAGATAGCAGATTTCTAAACCTGACCCGAGTTCAAAACCCACTAACTGGCTATGTGACCTTGAGCCAATTATTTTACCTGCCTCTCTTCATTGTAAAATGAGAATAATTAAGCCTATACCTTATAGGTTTGTGAGGAGTGAATGAATTACGATTCCTGGGGAAAATGGCTGACTGAACACAAGTGTCCAATTTCATCCCCTGCTGAAAGCCGACTAAAGTGTGTGTGTGTGTGTGTGTGTGTGTGTGTGTGTGTGTGTGTGTATAAAACAGCAGATACAGGAAGGCCTTTTTGCTTTAAAGAACAAAACCACAAATACAGGAGGGAAAGAGAGGAGAGGAAAAATCTGCAAATGACTTTTGGAAGTTGGTAATTAGGTAGATGTGTAGCAAAATGACTCAGATAACCCAGGAAAACTAAATCCCACACTACACTGACAGTGGCAAAAGCTGAGAACCAAGTAAATGTATACCACAGAAGCCTCAAAAGTCACAGGAATTAGAAGCACCAACACCTGGGGTAAAAGAGGAAGGCTGGGACAGATGTCTGAGAAACAATTCTCTTGCCCACTCCTCCATCCAGCAGAAGTCTAGAATAGCACAGTCCAATAAAATTCTCTGCAAAAATGAAAATGTTCTCTCTCTGCTCTGCCCAGTATGACAGCGCCTATTCACATGAGGCTACTGAGAGCTGAAAATATGGCCAGCGCTAATGAGGAACTGACTTCTTAATTTTATATAAAGTTAATTAATAATTAATTTAAATTTAAATGGTGACATATGGCTAGTGGCTATTGAATTTTAGGGTTGCACGGATCAAGAGGTTTATTTTCTGGAGAGGATAAGACAGAAGATCCTGGGGCTAGACAAGCCAGGCACAGCCCAGGGACCTTCAGCAGACAAGGGGGCAGGGTCTACACACACACACACACACACACACACACACACACACACACACACTGCATGCTGAGGGCCTGAATGCTGCAATTTCCATCCTCTTCCTCACACAGCTCCAGAAATACTGGCAACCATTCTCTGACCCCCCAGGCAAGAGTGAAATACGGTTTTCTGAGGAATGTTACCATTCCACCAGAATACACCTAAAGATACTAACACTGAGGTTCCCCAACTAATGGCCCATTCAAGTAACTCTTTAGTGAGGTTCAAAGTTCACAGGCCCCATATACATGCTCAGCCTTGTCCTCATGTTTAATCATGAACAGCCGGCCAAGAAAAACCAATGTCTGAGGAAAGCCTCCAGCATAGACAGGAACAAAAGCAACTCAGAATAAACAAAGATTATTTACAGAGAGGAAAAAAACCTTAAAAAGTAATGTCCTCAGATTGATAAAGAAACATATTTTATCTATGGAGCATGAATAAGATTCTTTTTAAAGTAATATTTCAAAGAAAAAAAGAGCTCTTGACTATTTAAAAGATGACTGCAGAACTGCTGTGCCTGGGTGGCTCAGTCAGTCATCTGACTCTTGATCTCAGCCCAGGTCTTGATCTCAGTGTCCTGAATTCATGCCCCATGCTGAACTTAAAAAAGGATGACCACAGAAATGAAAAACAGGACTAGAAAAGGACCATCCAGAACTTCCTATGTTGATAGAAATGTTCTATACTTTGTTCTGGGTGGTGGTTACATAAGTGTCTACAATTATCAAAACTAAGTGAAGAATGGTGCACTTTACTGTATGTAAACCGTACCTTTATTTTTTAAAACTCAAAAGAAGGGTTTGAGGATAAAATTTGGGAAACTGCTTAGCAAATAACAGTTTGGAAATAAGAGAGAAAACATAAGAAAATTAGGATGACTGGGGTGCCTGGATGGCTCAGTCAGTTGAACATCTGCCTTTGGCTCTGGTCATGATCCCGACGTCCTGGGTTCGAGCCCCGTATTGGGCTCCCTGCTTGGCAGATAGCCTGCTTTCCCCTCTCCCTCTGCTGCTCCCCACCCCCGTGTTCTGTCAAATAAATACATAAAATCTTTACAAAAAGAGAAAAAGAAAAGGAAAGGAAATTAGAACGACAAATCTAGAGAATCAGACATCTGAGTAAAACGAGGTCCAAAGGGAAAGACAGAGAATGAAGGAAGAAAACCATCAGCAAGATCATTTAAGAAAGATTTTCCAAGACTGAAGGGCTACCACTTGTCATACTGAAAAGGCCCCAAAATACAATGGATGAGAAGACCCGCTGTGAGTATTACTGGGAACATTGGGAAAACAGAAGGGTCTATATGCATCCAAAAGAAATTTAACATGCCAAATTCAAAAGATCAAAAATTGATTTGTAAAAATAATTGGGTAGCTTTTTCACAGCTGCATGAAGCAAGGAGACAACGGACAAATGCCTTCAGAATTCTGAAGGGAAACAATACCAACCTAAAAATCTATAACCTGCCAAATTATCAATAAAGTCTAAAGGAGGAATATAGGCATACTTAGGTATTAAGATCTTAAAAAAACTTACCTGCTATGCACCTTCAAAAAGCAAATAGAGGAGAAGCTCCAAAACAAGAAATAAAGATTAAACACAGAGGAGGCAAAGGGAATTCCTTGGAGGACAGGAGAGAGATCTCAAGATAAGAGCCACTGCCAGTTTCTGAGGATGATCGGTCCACACTTGGGCAGTGAGACACATGAGATGAATATGCTCAGTGCTGTCATCATCACAGACTGCATCAAGGGACAGAATGCCAGATTCCTAATGAAATTTGGCTTTTCTTAATTATGCACTGATAAAGTTCCCATTCTTCCCTCAGCGTCCCGATGTCTGAATCAGTAGACCACTTTATCGCAGAGATGTCTCCCGCTGTGGCCTGCCCCTGAGAGCTAGACACAAGCCAGGGTGAGCTTAGAAGTGAAAATACAGTACGGAACACCTCACCCCCTGTGACTATGGTACTACATCCAGGCTCCCAACAGCTGGACCCACTGCAGTCCTCCTGACATCCTACGTCCCATAACTGTCTCACGACCTTCCCCAAAGATTTCTCCAAAAGCCTGCAACCTCTCAACTCCAAATCCAGACTTGACCCAGAGCTTTTGTTCCAATCCAGGGGATTAACAGTTCAAACTAGAACCATTAAACTTTCCTCTTGAGAATGATGGCAATACTGTCCTTTCCTTATATACCTGAGTTTGGCTTGCTTTAGGGACATCTACACTGGAAAAAAGGGATTGATGAATAGAGGTTGGGCTGGTTGATACCTCCGCAAGGAGTGCACTGAGGAGGGGTACTTGGTGGATCCAAAAGTACTGATAATGTTCTTAACTGAATGGTGAATACATCAGTATTCCTCTTTGACTATACATATGTTTTATATACTCTTCCATATGTTTAATACATTTTCAATTTAAAAAATTCCCTCCCCGGGATGTCTGAGTGGTTTAGTTGGTTAAGTGTCTGCCTTCAGCTTGGGTCACAATCCCAGGGTCCTGGGATTGAGTCCCCACATCAGGCTTTCTGCTCAGTGGGGAGCCTGCTTCTCCCTCTCCCTCTGCTTGTGCTGACAAATAAATAAACCTTAAAAAAAAAAATTCCCTGTACAAAGAATTAAATGAGCTTATTACATATTTAAAGTCCCTACTACAATGAGAGATCTTTATTAGGTACTTGTTAATTATCAACTACCTACCTTATCCTCTGCAGTTATCCAAATTCTGAGCTTCTTTAAGGACCACCTGGAATGGCAGCAATCTTCTGAAGTCCTGACTACGCAACAATCCCCTTGACTTTTATTGCCAGTTCGTTTCATTATTTACTGGCAATGTATATCTCCTTAGCTAGGTTGAGAACAGAAATTTTTTTTTTAATCATTATTTGTGCTAATGACAGTTTCTTTCAGGCTTCCACTCTCTACTATAAAACACAATGGTGGCTCCGAGTCAAATGGGGGTGGGCCTGATTGGCACGCTAGGTCCTCCAGAGAAAGTCAAGTTCTTAGATGAGGACCTTCCTTCTATGACTCAATGCCTTCCCACTCAGCACCTACCTAGCACAGGGCCTGGCACAGAGTAAGAACTCAAACGTCTATTGATAATAAATTAAATCTGAAGAAAAAATTCTAAGAAAAGTGACAAATATGAGTAATTGGATTAATAGAAAAGTAGCCTCTTATGGAAAGGGAAGAGTCACTGTGATCATTCCTGGTTAAATGAATCAAGCAAAAATCTTAAGCATAAAAAGGTCATATGATATAAAGGATAATCCTTGAAAATTATTTCTAATTCTGAAAAGAACTAAACCAGAGACAAGTAGGTTAAACTAAACAAACCATGAGTTTTAAATGGAATAAACTGGGGGTGGTGGTGAAGAGGGCCTTCTTACCCGGCACAGTGACTAAATCTTCCTGGTGTCTACCTCCCTGTTAGCAGTGTCAGGTGCACTGAGTGAATTCTAATCCTACCTCTGGGTCTTATACAAAGTCAGGTAACCCCTCTGGGCTCAACAAGTAGGCAGAACACATGTCCATGAAGCTCTCTGAAAGCCAACAGGGCTGTAGGAATCATGTAATCATATAGGCCTGCTTTCTGCTTTCTGATTCACTAAGAGAGCAGTACACAGAAATATGTACAATGCAAATCTGTTTCTAATGCCCTACTGGTAGGAAAATCAAGAGCGTTTCAAATTCAGGTGCTTTCAGAGAGTATAAGTTCTAAAAGGTTTTGTTTGTTTGTTTTTATAAATGCTATGCTTTAAGACAGTTAAATGCAGTGACTTTTAACCTGAAAACTACTAAAGCCAGGGAAAATAATATAAGTTGAACCCATGCCCATCTCTATTACGATTCCATTTTTTAGAGTAACTCATAAATGTGTATGACTCATACAGCTGAATATATTGTGATGTTCCTTTATCATTTTATCTTCCGGTGCCAGTAATCCCACACTACAGAGTGCCAAAACCCTTTAATAAGTATAGCGTGTGCTTCTGGCCATACTCCAAAAACTACCACAGGGCTGCTGCATTAGGAAAAAATTCCAGTGAGGATTTCTGGGCTTTGGAATACAGGGCCCCCAGTCAGATGCCCAAAATATGACTTCCCTCACCTCTCTATGCACGACTACTTTTGATACTTGAAATGGTAACAATTATCCCTTTGGGCTTACATGGCCCTTTTAAGTTTTACAAAGCACTTCCTTATCTATGAACTTAGCTAATTCCCAGTAACCCACTAGAGTGCCTACAGCAGATGTTACTGCACCCGTTGTAAAAGAAGGAAGAGGTGTCCAGAGAATTAAAGTGACTTGCCCAACAGTATCCAGCTGGCAAGTGATGGAAGTGGGACTTGAATGCTGGTCATCCAAAATCAAAACATGGGCTCTTCTCACCCAACTGCTTTGTGTTTTGGGGACAAGAAAAAAATGGATTGAAATGAAACCTGTTGGAAACTCTTGTGATTTTACTTATGGGGCTAGTTCAATCTTTTGTAAACCTTACTTATGAGAGTAGTTCAATCTTTCGTAAACAATGTAGACCAAAAAAATGTTTTTAAACTTCCTTCTACCTTTCCTTAGTCCCCTTGCACAGTGAGTTACTATACTTATCACCTGTAAGAAAGGGGCAGCTAGAAAAAACCTATATATAAAAATGCTACTACTCCTCTCTTGTCCCAACCCCCAACATCACCAGTGAGTGAATTCCGTCTACTTCCCAAAAGCAAAGAAGTGATGGAGCCCAAATGAGAAGCAGGCCTAGTGACAGTTCCAGGGCTAAGTCCACCCCAGTTCATCCCCATTAAGTTCAGAAGTCCAGGGGAAAGGGAGGCTAGGGTAGAAATCCCAGAGGTTGGGGAAAGGGGCCAGTTAAGATAGGAACTGAGTCAATCTACCCATTTGGACTGGACCCCAGTGTACCGCCTCTTCCATTCCCAACTGAGAAGACAATCCAGATATCAACCCTCAGAATAGAAACTGGCTGGTTATAGCATGACTGGAGTCAATGGAGGCAAGGAGGAATTAAGTAACTGGCTTCAAATCACAGAGCAGCATAGGGCCTTCAACCTTCTTTCTGCATGAAGACATTCAGAAATGTGGTAATCCTTCCCACTGAGAAACACTGCTTCCTGTAGTACTTTCAGTGACAAAATTTCCTTAAGCAGCCAAAGGTGGTTAGGTTCCTCATTAGATCATTCTTAAGAAGAAAACAAAACAAAATAAAACCACTATTACATGTCACCCTAAGTGGAGAACAACTAACCAGACCATCTGATTTAAAAAACAAGATTTGTTTCAGTGACCTAACAGTTTCATTGGCAGCTAAAACTAACTTCATGAGAGTGGAGGGCACAGAAATTCACTCTGTATTCTCACCTTTGATTATACAACAAGGGCTGGAATCCCCTATCAGTTTAACCCAGCCAAGTTTTTAAGAAGTCACCATGAGGGAATTTCCAAAGCCCATCTAACATCATCATATAAATACTGATCACCTAGGCTTCTCCCTTCACAAACACATTTTAAAAAGCAGACCAGTAACAAATATGAAAAATCTCCTTACCCTTCGCCACTTCAAACATTTAGTCTGATTTAGGTTTTTGGTTAACCATGCTAGTCAAATCCTTTAAGTTGCTAAATTACTAACTGGGCTGGAACTTTCTAACTATACCTAATTTAAATACAAGCATGGATCACATGTTGAAAATTTAAAACAAATCTCCATACTTGGGTCAAAAGAGATCTGCCTTATAATCTGGGTAGAAAATGGTGAGTAAACAAGCTAATCACGATCACCATCTCCACAGCAAAGATACGGAAAAGCCTTAAAGAGAGGTTCCTGGCATCGCTCAAAACAGTTTCAATCCTGGCCTTGCCACTTATGAGTTATGTAGCCGTGGGCACTTGAGTTTCTGAGCTCAGGTTTCTACATCTGTAATACCAATTACCTCTCTTCTAACTGTTGCCAAATACCAAGCACAAAGAAAATCATACATCAGGTACTAAATAAAAAATATCCATTAACTCTTATGAATGTAAATTCAGAATATAAGCCAGTGTGATTGCTGGGGTAATAGGTAATAACAGCATGGAAATTCAAGATAGAAAACAATTACAGCTTTTTTATACCCGACTCTCCTCCCTTCGGGATCCACTCTCATCCAGCATGCTCCTCCTCCACCACCTCTCTCGATCAACTCTAGCCTACAATCACTGGCACATAACATAATCAGCACTTAATTAAACATTGTATTATTTTTCTAGAATTGCTATCAGGCCAGTCTCGACACCTACCCATTTAAGACCTTCAGGAAGAGTTCTCTGTTTCTTAAACTTCCAGACTCATTACCCTTTCATTAATCCCACAGATTCTAAACTATAGAGACCACAATGATGACACGATGTCATTTAATGAGAATTGTGAAAGCTTCAAAATGTCAGAATCACTCTTGAACATTAGTAGATAATGTTAACATTTGAAATGAGCGTTCTGACCCCTCTCTAAAACCACTTTGGTTCAGCTCACACGGGGACACTCATTTGCTGGCTGTGGTGACTAACACAAGTTAGAATCCTTCCAGCTAAGATTCTCAGCCGCAGGGTGCTGGTGACGAAACCACTATAACCACTTCACATCATCTCAGATATACACATTTTCTAAAACTGCAAAATCATCAGCTAAAAACAACTCTTTATGCAAATGAGTTTGGAATCAAGGCCACACATACTATGACTTAAACTAGAGGCTGAACTCTCTCTGCACATTATCACGTATAATTGGTATAAACTGATAGGAAACTGCGCATCAGACAGTCTCCTTCACCTTTTTTTTTTTTTTAAGATTTTATTTATTTGACAGAGAGAAACACAGACAGAGAGGGAACACAAGCAGGGGGAGTAAGAGAGGGAGAAGCAGGCTTTCTGCCGAGGGAGAAGCAGGCTTCTTGCCGAGCAGGAAGCCCGATGTGGGACTTGATCCCGGGTCTCCAGGATCATGACCTGAGCCGAAAGCAGTTGCTTAACCAACTGAGCCACCCAGGCACCCCTCCTTCACCTTTTTTAAACATATTTTGTATTGCTCCCCTTACTACCCTGAACTGAAGATAAAAAATATAAACTATTCACATGCAAAATTTCAAAAGAATCAGTATGATGTCCAAACTATAAATAAAGGAGAACTGAAAGAAGTTTGTAAGAATCTGTATTTCAACACATAATTCCTGTTATACGTCCACTAGAAGACATAATGAAGTGGTCTAATAGTTGCACCATAAGCAGAATAGCCAGGGATGCAGCAACTTCAAATACACACAGATACCAGCAGGTTCTTCTTGGTGACGCAAATACAAGCAACCCCACATCGGTAACATGATGTGGCTCAGTTGGTCAAACATCTGTCTTTGGCTCAGGTCATGATCTCAGGGTCCTGGGATCAAGTCCCACATTGGGCTCTGGGTTCCACGTGAAGTCTGCTTCTCTGTCTCCCTCTGCCCCTCCTCCCTGCTCATGTGCGCTCTAATAAACAAAATCTCTCTAAAAAAAAAAAAAAAAAAAATGGTGAACAGCTTTTGGTAAAGCTCCAAACAAAATAAAACAATATCTATTAGTACAATCTATCAATTTATACAGCAGTTGCATCCCTAGAAAATTCAGGTTATATCAAAATAATACAAAAATTACTTTATGTAAAATAAAATTAGATTCTAGGCCCATAAAATTATAAGCATATTTTTCTCCTACAAGAATGTCTGGAGAGACATTCAAAAGTCATGTAGGCTACTGAAAAATTCTTCTTTGCCCAGGACTGTCCCTATGCACATTAAAGAACAATTATTACTCCTGGCTATTCCTGCTAAATGCCAAAGGTACTCACCCCACCATCAACCAACAAAATCTCACAGAAATCACTGAACCAGCTGTGCTGAAGGGTGCTGCTCTGAGGCAAGTGGAGTCTTACTGTCTTGGTCTTTCCTGTATGGACCTTAGAGCTGTGCTTGGCTCCTAAGTAGGTACTCGTCAGTCTGAGAAACTGGGTGGTATTTAAATTCATTCTTAGGTAACAGAAAAACAGAGTCAATATTTTCAGTCAATACGAAGATGGCATCTACTGGACTGGGAATGTAAAACTGCTGACATTTCACTCACAGTCAGAAACACTTTAAGGATGCTATTGTTCCTGCCCCAAAATGACAGCCTAAGACTAGGACAGCAAATACACATTGGGGCATGATGTCCCACCGAGCCCGGGAATGGCTTTATAACCCATGTGAACATGGCTCCAGTGAGTCTTGCCAACTGTTCAGGTTTCCTAACCTCAGAAAAATGGGAGAAGGCAATTAGTAGCCTCAAAAGAACTTCCTGTGGGTATTTAGAGCCTTCCACACCATGCAACCTAGTAACTTCCACTACTATCATCTGAATACTTACTATGCTTCAGGTACCTAGTACTAAATGCCTATTTGACCCTCACTCAACAGTACGAGGTGGTATAAATCTCTGCTTCACAGGAAACTAAATGAGGCCCAAACACAAAATCCAAGACCAAAAGCTAGAATCAAAGCCCAAATTCCAGCCCAGCTATCCAGCTCCAAAGCCTGTGCTAGTTATCTGCCTGCAACTACCTGTAAGACCTGCCTGAGCGGGGAGAGGGGTAATAAAGCTTCCTACTAGAGTGCTACTTCCCTGCATGGACCCAGGAGGCAGGCAGCACCTCTTCTAGGTAGACAGCCAGACAGCCAGACAGCATGTCAAAAGCCAAAACAAAAAATTCCTCTAACTGACTCAGCCAGAGGCCCATCTGAGACTTGGGAGGAGTCCCAAATTAGATCTTTAAACCAAGCTTTGGACACCAGAACAGCACGTTCCCTGACACATAAAGACCCAAAGCTTCAGGATGGCATCAAGCCCTGCTGAGTGTTGGCTCAAGCCATCATCACTCGGCCTGTAGCTGGATCCTGCTGCTCTCCTCTGGAGGGCCAGTGCTGCTGCCCCATGCCCGACTTTGCAAGCCTCTGGGCAAATGCCAGATCTCTGCTCATCCAGTAACTTGGAAGAGATGCCCCTCCTACCTGCTCTGCATATGTGAGTCCTGCCCATCTTTCAAGGTCTACAGTGAGGTCGCCCTTCCTTACCTCTAAGTCTGTCCACAATCCCTAGCTGGAAGGAACTGACCCCACTTCAGAGCCTTCAGGGCCCTCTCCTGATTCACAGCAGATGGTATATGTGTCCCCTCCCTAGAGCTGCAGTTCCTTGTTTCCTAGCTCCACCCAATGCCCAATAATAACAATACCACCACCACAACCGGAAAGAAAGTCCATTTAATGAGTGCCTACCGATGTGCCAGTCACTCTATAGACATCAGCTCCTTTCATCAACATATTAGTTCCAATTTCCCTGATGAGGAAACAGAGACCTGGCATGATTCCGCTTCCACTGGCATTGCACCCTAGTGGAAACCAGCAGTGTGGAATCAGACTGCCTATGTTTGAATCCCTGCTCTACCATTTACCAGCTGGGAAATCTTGGGTAAGTTATTTAGCTTCTGTGCCTCAGTTCCTCATCTGTAAAACAAGGATAATAATACATACCGCATAAGATTGTTCCCAACATTTAAAGAGGTAACATATGGGACACACTCAGCACATGCCTGGCACAGAGTATGTGGATGAAGTATTCTCTATTGTTATCAGTGCTGCCTCCAACCTTGTCTCATACTATGCTCCAAGTCCATACTTTGAGGGCCTCAAATATACTTTTGCATATTTTTGTCCAAGCTGCCTTGACTGCTCTTTGCACACCATGCTCTGGGTCTGATGATATGCTTATCTCAGAGGGATGTTTCCTGACAACCCAGTTCAAGACGATCCCGGTCATCATCTAGGCCCTGCCTCCAGGACTCTCCTCACCCTGCCCCCACTCCTATCCGCACCTAACCACACCCTTATTTATTTTCCTTAGAGCACTTATCACGAGCCAGAATTCCGTCACTTACGGTAACTTAGTCTGTGTATTTGTTTGGGGTCCATGGCCCTGTCTAGAGATGAAGGAAAGAACCATGTCTGCCTTTCTCAGTGTTATATCTTTTTCACCCAGCCAGAGCCTGGTGTATAATGCATGCTAAATAAATATTTGTTGGTACCTTGCCTGCTTCTACACAGTTAAGTGCTCAAGTAGCATTTGCTGAACTGATAAATGATGAACGATGGAATCCTTAAGTTAATAATGGATGGTCACTGCTACTCTCATGTCTGCAAGGTGCCACTTTCTGTATTTGGTCCACTCTGAATTATCAGTCACCCAAAACATCTATTAAGCACCCACAATGAGCAAATCTGTGTATTCACCGTAAGGCAAAACAACAAAGTCACTGTATTTGGCTGGAAGACCACAGGCAGAATCAGGCCTGCAATCCTGCCAAGAGTACCCAAATGGGGGGAAAGAGTGATGGCTGAAATCCCACTGCCTTCTTTCTAGTGGCCAGGCCACACGGCCAGTACAGAGCTATTTTGTACTTCTCGCAAAGGCAACAGATCGGCAGCAGCCCTGGGGAGGGCCAGTCTCTCGTTCTTAGGGCTGGGTCTCCACACCACAGGATTTAAAGGGCATACAAGACGCTCTTAAGACTCCCTCCCACCCTCCCAGTGCCCCTGAAACAGTCAGTTGGGGTGAAAGCACTGTGTTCTGTGAGATGCTTATGGGAATAAAAAAATAGGGAGGGGCAGCCAGTCAGGTGACTCCCACCCTAGAAGTCAGACAAGTTGATCAGATTAGCTACTGACTCCAATTCCGAGCAGAGAAGCCTGAAAATGGAGTCCTGAGAAGATGAAGCTTTAATACAGCAAAATGTGGTAAGACAGATTCACAACAAGGAATTCTGTCAGGAAGGACATGCCCAATCTGAAGACCCCACACTTCGCACACTCCACCCTCTGACCTGAAGCTAGGTCTCACGGTGTCTAGTTAGTGAGTGGGCCAGGGACTCCATGTGTGGGCCTACACACAGGCCCAACACAAGGTGGGGGAAGGGAGGCGGCTATTTCGGTTTCCCCCTCAGGACGTCTTAATCGTTCAGCAGAGAAAAACCACATGAAGAAGCATCTACACACCCAAGGATTCCTCTTCTTAGCTTTTCCAGTGCCTTGCAGAGTGACCTTTGGAAAGTCACTTCCCCTCTTGTTAATTTTGGCCATTCTGACTGGTGTAAGGTGGTTATCTCAGTGTGGTTTTGATTTGAATTTTTTAAAAATATTTTATTTATTTATTTGACAGAGAGAGATCACAAGTAGGCAGAGAGGCAGGCAGAGAGAGAGAGGAGGAAGCAGGTTCCCTGCTGAGCAGAGAGCCCGACGCGGGCCTCGATCCCAGGACCCTGAGATCATGACCTGAGCCGAAGGCAGAGGCTTTAACCCACTGAGCCACCCAGGCGCCCGATTTGAATTTCCCTAATAGCTATATTTTAACAATTTTTGAAATTATAATAAACCTCCACTAATTCAATTTTATAGCAAATTTTAACCCACTAAAGAGCTCCAATGTGATATTCTACAGACTTCAGAATAAAGCCCCTTTTATCAATCCTGAGCTTATACTTGCACATCTTATGTCTCTGATTCTGAAGGCAACTGGAATTTTTTTTTTTAAGATTTTTTTTATTTATTTGAGAGAGAGAGTTTGAGTTGGGGAGGGAGGGAGGGGCAAAGGTAAGAGGGAGAGAGAGAACCCCAAGCAGACTCCACACTGAGCACAGAGCCCAACACGGAACTCAGTCTCGTGACCCCAAGAGCATGACCTGAGCCAAAATCAAGAGTCCGGTCACTAAACCGACTGAGCCACCCAGGTGCCTGAACTCTGTTCTTTAAACTCAGACCTATAGACCAACACTGCTCCCTTGAAATTGCTCCAGCAAGTACACTACTATAGTGTACCTGCAGCACGCTCAGCCCAATGCCAGGCAAATCTCAGCCACACCTGCTGGGCTCACTTTACTCACAGAGAAACAGTCAGTTATGCAATAACAAATGAACTCATAACAGGCTGCGCTGGAATAAAGAGTGAGCACATTATTAACAGTCTTGCAGTATTTTATAGAGAATGAAAACATTTGTTAAACAGTTGTGATTCTACTTTGTAAGAAAAGGTCTCCCCATTCTTCTTTCAGGCTTCTGGGTCAATTTAACTGAAGAGTATCCTGAAACTGCAAGGTAAGTTATTAGTAAACTATCTGCAATTACTTATTCATGTGAATCAGATTTTTCATACTGCAACTAAAACTAAATTCAGGAGTAAATTAGGTAATAAAACTGGAAGATGATGGGACTACCACTCTAAACGCAACTCAAAATTCAGTGCCCATAATCAGATTCATTGTCCTCTCAACTTAAGCATAATTGTTATGATACTGGTAATTTATGATACTGTATGTCTGAATTTATAAAATTAGTGTCTTCAGTATACTGAGCTTCCATGTGGGCTTAAGCTTGAAACAGAGTTCCCTGGCTTCCAAAGAGTCAAAAACCACCATACCAGGTGCCATCAAAGTCCTCTCCAAGCTCCAATATTCATAGGGGAAGGCAAGTTCTAATTAGATCTGTATTACCTGCCCACCCTGCTTACCCACACTACAAGCCTCATGGGGAGGGAGGGCCGAAGCAAAATTCTCCCTTTCTGCTCCCTGATCTGTCAACGGTTAAGGTTCTGTACACCCAGGGCAGCTGTCCACCCTTGCATGCCAGCCATCCACGTCCCCACCTCCCCTAGCCCCAGGATGAGGGCCATTCAGCTCACCTGAACCACGTGGCAGACACACAGCTATTTGACACAAGGCTAACTTCTTGTGCCCTGAGAGCTCAGGCCAACATTCAGAGAGATCCTCAACTTTCAACATTATTGTGAAGAGAGCACCTCTATTGTATATGGCCCACCTCCCCTCTCCCATCTCTATCAAAAATCTGTTCTCTGTACTGCTGTGGAAAATGGCAAATTGTTATTAACTATCTGGAAGCAGTCTGATAATGGAATAAGAAGATCTGAAAAGTAGGAACCACATGATTCTCTGAACTATATTCTAAGAAAACATAATGTATGTAGAGATTTTGCTATAAAGCTATTAATCACAGTATTGTTTACAACAGCAAAAAAACCCTCAATGTACAAAAAATGCACAGATTTTAAAAAAGATATCCAAACAAGAATATATCGATTCTCTCAATAATAATATCCATACATTACAGCACTTACTATACACTGGATCCTCTCACAAGGTACTTTAATCCTATTTAATGCTCACACCAACTCTATGAGGTAGATATTACTGCAACTTATAAATAAACAGATTCATAAAAGAAACAGTTGAGCTGAAGGCTACCTATCTAGTAAGTGTCAGGGTCAAGTTCAAGCCTAGCTCACTCACTCATTCTTGTATCCAATGAAAGCATTTAAGCATCTACTAATGTGCCAGCACCGTGCTACCTGCCAGCTTTGTCACTGGAGCTTTTCTTTTTTTTATACTTTTTTTAAAAAACTTTTTTCTTTTTCTTACTACAGTAAAAATACCTAACATAAATTTACTCTTGTAACTATTTTTAAGGATACATTATGGTTCTGTTCATTATATGCACACTGCTGTTTTCATTTTCCATGACTGAAACTCGATAACCACGAGCAACTCCTTTCCCTCGATGTTTAAAAATGTTTTATTTTGGATTAATTTTAGATTTATTTTTTTAAAGATTTTATTTATTTGACAGAAACGCAGCTAGAAAGGGAACACAAGCAGGGGGAGTGAGAGAGGGAGAAGCAGGCTTCCTGCCGAGCAGGGAGCCCCATGTGGGGTTCGATCCCGGGACTCCGGGATCATGACCTGAGCCGAAGGCAGTCGCTTAACCAACTGAGCCACCCAGGCGCCCCTGGATTAATTTTAGATTTAGAGAACACCTGCAAAGACAGTCTAGAGAGTCCTGTATGCCTTCGTTCAGCTTCTCCTAACATTGATGCTATGGCTTTTTCTTTATTGGCAAAATGGAAAAATCATTGATTCCATCATCAAATAATCCCAACAGACTATGAGACAGGAAGTGGTTCTGGTTGGGGCCTCGGCTGGACAACGACACACTTCTGTTCCCAACTGACTTCCGACTCTGTACCACCCTCTACCCTGTACCACCCCCAGGGCAATGGGGAGAAAGAAGTTTTAAGTGCCTGCTGATGGATCCTAAAGCCATACAAGTCGTTATGTTTTTTTAAATGAGTACAGAATCTCAGGGAAATCTCAAATAAGAAAGAATAAGGGGGTACCTTATTCTTAAGTGGCTGACTCTTGATTTCAGCTCAGGTCATGATCTCAGGGTCATGAGATCGAGCCCCACATCAGGCTCCATGCTAAGCTGGGAGTCTGCTTGAGATGCTCTCCCTCTGCTCCTCCCCCCACTTATGCATTCTCTAAAATAAATCTTTAAAAAACAAAAGAAAAAATAAGGAAAATAAATAGAAGTAAACACGTTAGCTACATGTGCCAGGTATCATGCCAAGCCTTTTACCTATACTTACTCATTTAATCCTGACCCATACCAGAAGGCGGGTAGCACTATTATGCCCACTTTACAGATGAGGAAACCCAAGTGCAAAAAAGTTCAGTTTTACTGAAAGTTCTGCAGCTAGTAAAACACTTTCTTGCCTGGGAAGAGGGAGAACATAGGGCTCCCAACCACTCTGCTTTGAACTTGTAAATTCCTAGATTCTCGGACTCAGAAAGCTATTTTTAATAACCATGGCCTTCATCCAGACATCAGAACTGACCTCCAGCTCAGCAAAACTCAGCAAAACTGTTTGCGTTTTTCACCCCTTGAGTAATCTTCATAGAGAGACATATCACTCTCTATACATGTTCGCAGGGGAAATGAGGAAACTTCTGAGGGACTTGCACAACACTGCCTAAAAGCAACTCCAAAAAGCTCTTCACATGTGTCTTCACAGTGTCCCAGCAGATTACCCACCTCCCATCTGCCTCCTCCCCTCACTATCCGTGCAGACGTTTTGAGTGACTCTCACTCTTCAACAGGAATCCCAGACACACTGGACAGCCTTTGTTCTTGTGCTGCACTGTCACAGTGAGGGTCACCACAAAACTGTGTGGCTAGAATTCACTCCAAAGGATCCTCATGTCTCTTACCACACAGCAAGATGGAGAGTATAAAAAGAGAATAGTGTATTATTGGCACCACAAAAATCCATCTGTTTACTTCATCAAACATACCACTATAAACAAAGTTTTTGCTTTCAAAGAATTCTTGGTTTGCTTTAGACTCCCTTTGCTTCATTCTTTGAATGAAGTGACTAACTTTGAATCATTGAAGCTGGCCATGGTCTTTAGGATTTTCAGGCACACCAGATATACAATCACACACACATACAGTATACAACTGCTGTATAAATGTGGAAGACGCTCGAGCAATTCAAGTACACTAAACAAGACATACGGTCAAGGGCCTAATCGGGTCCACCTCTGGAACTGGGGCGTTGGTACAAAGTGATGCAGATATTACTAGGAGTCCTACACAGGAGGAAAGATAAATACTGGCCCAAATCCCAGAAAGACAGAAGTAACTCAGGAAGCCAGAAAACACAAAATAGTAAAGGACCAAAAGTCACCTGGGTTCTGGTTCCCAACTGAGATTGGTAAGGCAGGGTTTCAGTGAGATCCCAAAAGGAGGACACTCAAATGTCCTCCAGTCTGCTCCTGAGAAACATGCTCAGTGACACAAAGACACAACATTCAAGGCGGTTTCTGAGAAAGGGAGGGTGAAGGGTGAGGGCAGACACAACCAAGGTTCAGGCAGTGAAGAGCTTGGCCCTTTTCTTACCAGCAGTACCTGGCATCACTGCAAACAGAAGCTACAGTGACTCACCATGATGAATCCTTAGAAAAATTAAGAAAAATGCATTAAAGGGAGAGTTTGGCATTCCAGTAACAAAACAAGATGGGTAGGAACCTCAGGTCATGGACCTATATGAGTGTTACCTCAACTGACTGTTCTCAAGGCTCCGTCCTCCTGAGATTTTTCTGAAAGTTCTCCCATCTATTGGACCTGAAGAATTCTATCTCATTCTCTGAAGTCCAGCTCAAATGCCTCTCCCTCCCTGTGAGGTCTTCCTGACTTCCCCAGACAAATGTAGTCATCTTTTCTCTATACCTCCACAGCACACTTTGTTCAACACAGAAATTACAAGCTGAGCCTGCTTTTGCCTTGTAAATGTCAAGCACCAGACCATACTAAGGTCTGAGGCTATGCTTTATTTATTCTTATTTCTCAGAGTCAGGGTTTATAACATCATAGGTACTAAATGGATGAATGAATACCCATCAGCAGAACCATCCAGAGTTCCCAAGGGCATAGCATTCTGTGGGAAGATTCATGTTCAACTTATGAAACTAACTTACTTGCAGACCAATTCAATTCTAGCCATGGGGATATGTACCATCCCCCTCCTTACTTTCTCCAATGCAGTAGTCAAGCTTTTCCCTTGACTGCCCTCTAGAAAAGGTAATGCAGATGCAGCTGACATCTTTGGCAATGACCCCAATAAACAAATCAAACTGGTCATTAATTTCATATCCACTGTGACCAACTAAAGTACCAGATTTGGAAGGTGTTGAAAAATACTTACAGTTTTCTGACCTTTTCCCTCCTCTGCCCATGAGAGGATACAACCAAGAAGACTGATCATATTTCAGTATAAATCAAGTCTTCAACAACCTATCCTTTCCTCCTACTCAGCCTAAATGGGAAGTCATCTGGGTCTCTGGCAGTCACTCGCTGTTTGTTAGCCTTCCCTGCTGTGACAGAATATCTTAGATGCTGATGACAGAATTGCCCACAATCATGATGGC
The DNA here is from genome assembly GCA_004023965.1 of Spilogale gracilis. Lineage (NCBI taxonomy): Eukaryota > Metazoa > Chordata > Mammalia > Carnivora > Mephitidae > Spilogale > Spilogale gracilis. Next base: position 49,653 of record PITA01008577.1, on the reverse strand, counting down.
TCATCTCTGATGCTAAGGGAGAGGAAGAGGGAAAGTCCCTGGAAGGGCACTACATTCTGTCCAACTGATATACAAATAAATCATGAAAGGCTGAAGTATGATGTGACAGGATCCAGTAGGACTGTCCTAGAATAGATCTGTGTGTGTCTCAATACCTAGGACACTGTCCCAGAAACAGATGACCCAAAGACACACCTCTCCTTTCCCTGATTCACAAAGTTCCCTGTGAGCCTCGTCTCCTAGCCCTGTCTCACTCCACCAATATCAATATGGGACTTGGCAAGTAAGAGGCCAACGAACAATTTCCAAAGAAAACTCCCTCATCACGATAGCACTTCCTTTCCTTCCAAGCTCAAGATTGTAGAGATTAAGCAATACCGAAAGGCAGAGATTTATTAGAGAACCGGAGGATTTCATGGTTGGAATGGACAAATAAACACTCACCCTCCTCTTCTACGGCAATAATCATCTTACTTTCACTATTAAGGCCAACTAGTCCCTCTTCTTACCCTCAATTCTAGAGGCCCAAAGACTGAAACAGCATCCTTGTTAAGTCTCCAAAACTCTTATATTGTAGAATTAATTCACTTTTAGGAGAAAATTAAGTTCTTTTCCTGTGAAGTCAAAAAGAAACACCTATACCACTGCCCATCAGTTGCCCAGACACCCAGGATTTTCATAAGCATGATTGCAGAGGTGGGGCCAATGAGAAGTACTGAGAAGAAGTGCGACTGCATGACTAGACTGCCTGGGTCTGAACCCAGCTCCACCACTCACTAGTGATCTTAGGAAGAGGGAAAATACTAGGACCTAACTCATGATTGGTAAGAAGATTAAGTTAATCTACTTAAAATGGTGAGTGCTAAATTTCCTCCATAAAGAAAGAGGCAGAGCCAATGTCTCCTTGAAAATATGCTATCTCACATTCATAAGAATTTTCAATATGACAGGAAAAAACAATAGATTTAACCATATCAAACTTCCAACATTTAACTTTTTTTAACCTATAAAAATGGCAATTTCATATGGTTAAATCAAATAGGTATGAAAAAGAACAGAAAGCAAGTGACTTCAAATGATTGTTAAAAAAAAAAAAAAAGGATCAAATATCTGTGTGGGGCTGATCCTCTCACCCCCAGTCTGGTCTGCAGGACCTTGAGAAGGCTGAGCAACCTAGGCTCTCTGCAGAGCTGAATGGTGGCCAAGCTGGCTTCAGCTACCTCCTGTCACTCTGACCACTGCAGCTCCTGGGTTACTAGGACCATTTGCAAAACCCCAGAGACCTATACAAAGCTCAAAAGGCTCAAAAGGTCCAACCTGTAGTGACCAGAGAACTCCACAGCCTCTTCCCCTTCTGATGGTGCTTCTGGCCTCCAGGGAAACCAAGTCACATTTAGGGCACATTCACAGTCTAGACCAGCGTCACCTGGATTTCAGCCATTATTCCACTTGTACCTGGAGTCATTCAGAAAGCTAGTTCAAAAGAAGTTTCAAGCATCTTTTATCTTAGGTTGTTCCATAAGTTTAAAATCTTTAAAAAATAGAAAGAAAAGCCTATCACTTGTGCTAAAGTTCAATTAACAACAAAGACCCCCTCTGTACTATCTTTGCAACTTCCAGCCCATCTGTAATTATTACAAAATAAAAATTTTTTAATGTTTTAAGTTCAATTATACAAAGGCAGGAGAAATAAGCCTTTAATAAATAATAACCTTAATCAAAAATCTTAGATGCACTGTATGATTTTTCCATTTTTTCCATTAATGACAGAAAGACTCTTTTCAACTACTGGCTCAGTGATAATGGAATAGCAACAGAATCTTTCTCTGGCCTATAAACTAAGCCTAGTTAGGGAAAAAAAAAAATCCAGAAGCACTTGTGCTTGTCTGACTCCTTGGTTCAGCCTTGCATAAAGACACACAAATGATCTGATCAGTTTGGGCTTAATGACCATGTTTCAGCTTGATTTTATTGCTCTCCTTCCCTCAACACCAGAACTATTTCTCTTTTCCCCTTCCCTCAACACCAGAACCATTTATAAAGCCCAAAAAAGTTATTAGCTCTAAATAAAACTAGCAAGCAAACTCTTTTATCAATACCAGACTATATAATTCCATGTTTCTCAGCTAAAATTAAGAGTTTATGACAAAAGAAACTAAAAAACTAATGTTTCCTTGTGGAGTCCCTCACTTTAATATTTTATGTCTACACAAGAATATGATGGAGGCGGAGGGAGATGACAGCATCACACAGTCTCAACAGATGCTTCCTAAGCCCCAGAACATAATTGTGGTCATTTGCTCTCCTCTGGCATTCTCATTTAATGTTATAATTCACTTAATGTTTAATAATTAAAGAAATTAGTTGAACAAAACTGAAGATCCATCTAGCATTCTTTTCACAGAGAATCTGTTCACTCATATGTGTTTAGAGCACAGCTATCTGAAAGCTGTTAACAAATTTTCCCTTAAAGATCTCTTTGCCATGGCACACTGTTCTGGTTGCCACTAGCCCTCTAGGCCACCAGCCCTCTTTTCTAGAGGCAGGAAGATGCCAGATGGTTCTGTAAACAGTGGACCTTTGCATGAATGTATACATATGAGCACAACACACCTCTAAAAGCAACCATGCACTTGAGAATAGCAAATGGCAGCCTACTGCTCATTATATAGGACAAAAGAAAAAGTATAGATATCTGCCCCACCCAACTCCACCCAAGTTCACAAAAGCTTCAGTTTGGAACTAACATATAGCATGGTTTTGTGGTAAAAAGCATGAACTTTGAAGTCAGACATGAGTTACTCATTCCTAAATGAATAAGGTACTTAATTTCTCCAAATCTTGGTTTCCTCATCTTTAAATGGGGCTATCATTCAGTGCACAAAGGTTGGACACTTAGTAGATGTGTAATTCATAAGGTCAAGGTCATAGACATAATCCCCATAGAAGACTTAAAAAAAGAAAACCACATGGTTTCAATCTGTGCTTTGAAACTCAGAGGTATTAATTATACCACTAGTGTATGTGTGCCACATAGCCACTGAAAAGGGGAGAGGAAATAAAAGAACCACTTAGAGTCTGTGTCTCCCCGCTGGGTGGCTCAATACCATTCTTTTGTAAATAAAGACCACTGTGCAAATATACTCTTATGTTTGAATGATGCTAAGCTTCTTTTGGAACACACAGAAAATATGAGTTCACCAAAGGAAATGCTTCAGAACTTTCAGAAAAATATTCACAAACATTCCATGTTCCCAGGCCTTTTCACTTAGAGTTGTATATAAAATAAGAGTGACTAGATGCTAACAAGCCTGTAAATCCTATGGATAAGGCTCTATACACAGGCACACTGATCACTTTAGGAAGTGAAAACAGAGTTGTTAGAAAGACTACAGAAAGCCCAAGAATTCTAGTCTAAAACTGGTTAGTACGAAACAAATACGTTGGGGCACCTGGGTGCCTCAGTCAGTTAAGCGTCTGCCTTCAGCTCAGGTCATGATCTCAGGGTCCTGGACTGGAGCCCCACAACGGGTTCCCTGCTCAGGAGGGAATCTGCTTCTCCCTCTGCCGCTCCCCATGTTTGTGCTCACTCTCTCCTCTTCTCATTTTCAAAATAAAATCTTTTTAAAAAAATTTTTTTAAAGAAATACATTATGTGTGTATGAGAGAGAGAGAAAGAGAGTGTGTGTGTGTGTGTTGTGTATATACACAACACAGTAGACATGGAGGGCATCCCTATCATAATAATAAGAGCTATAATTTATGGAAGATCTACTATATACAAAGTTTTTCAATCTCAATTTCTTAAAAGCTGAGGAAAGTCAGGTTAGAAGGGGTTTGCCATTCCAAGATTGCTATCTCTGAGAAATAAATGAAATCTAAAAAATAAAATAAAAATGACTGACAAAACAATATCAAATGTTCATCTAAGAAAGACAGAATCTTGGTGGAACCATCCAACAGAATTCTATACAAACACACAAACATGTATACATATATGTACATATATGTGTTTATGATTACTGGAAGATGGAATGATACTCATAACGCACTAATAAATGAAAGGTTATAAAATATCATGCAGTATATAATGACCACTTACAATGAGGACACGCACATAAAACTGAGAAGATATTCATTAAAATATTAACAATGATTATGAGATTTCAAGTGGTTTTTATTTTTTCTCTTAATTCTAAATATTCAATAAACAAACAACTTTTGCAAAAAGCAATCAACTCCTTAAAAAAATAAGTAACATCCACAGAGGGGAGACAACAGCCAATAATATTTTATGTACAGAGCAAATGACTGTCTCCCCAGACCACCCGGTGCCTCACAATACATCCAACCATTCCATCCTCACATCCCATGACAGGGACAAGAAGAGATAAGGATAGGCAGAATTCCTCATCTCACACCCCCACTGTAGCCCTGTGTCCCAGTATCTGGCTTGGAAAACACTGGATCTGAACAGCCCAAGGCCACTTAGGAAAAACAGGAAGGCATCTCTTGTACGATACTCTCCACATTAGCAAGATGGCAGCTCAAAAAAGGTATGGAGGGAGGGGTAAGAACTGTCTGCAATACAAATGTAAAAATAAAAACAGATACATGCCAAGGTATGCAAAATGGTATAAACCCCATGGAGAGCAATTTACCATATTAATACAAATTATAAATACATTTATTTTTTAATCCAACAATACCATCTGGGAATCTGTCCAACCTTGTACATGTGAAGAAGCACTGTTTGCAATAGCAAAAACATGGAGGGGGGGCTAAAAAACAAATGGCCATATATGGGGATTGGTTAAGTACATAGTACATTCACAGTGGAAAACTCTGGAGCTCTAATGCAGACACACACACACACACACACACACACACACACACACACACACACTTGCATGCATGCCTATGAATAAGGAAATATTCTATGTCCTAATAAGGAAAGTAAGGATATACTGTAAAATGAAAAAAGCAAAATGCAGAACAGTATATAGAGTATGCTATCCTTTGTACAAAAATAGAGAAGAAAAATATATACTTGTATTAATTGTATCTGAACACAAGAAATTAATAAAAGGATAGTTAAGTAGGCAAAGGAGGCTGACAGGGACAAGGATGGGAGCAAGCCTTCTCAATTTGTACCTTGTTATATCAGCTGGCTTTGAGAACCATGTAAACACAGCACCATGCCAAACAAAATATCAACACTACCACCAATAACAACAACAACAACAACAACAATGTTTAAAAGGCTTGCCAAGAAAGCCTGGGTAAGAGGGAGGCTTGCCACCCACACCGTGAGGATCACTGGAGCTGAGCAATCCATCACACGGGGATTCTCTTCTACTTCCCTGGAAGGAGAGAGGAAACCATCTACATACCACCTACACAGGCTATGTTCTCTGTATACGTCATTTAATTTAATATTCAAATTAACCCTCATAGGTATAACCAGCTCCATTTCTGCAAACAAGCAAATGGTGGTAAATAAGTAAGTGGCAAGGGATTAGGTAACTTGCCCAAAGTCACAGGACTACGATGGGAATTCACACTCTTACCTGCTGAAAACTCTCAAAGGAAAGTATTTCGGTCTCAGTAAAAATAAAAATCCTCTAAGTCAGCTGTTCACCCATAACCATACTTCCTTCCACAGTGTTTCCTCTAATATTCTGCTTTCTAGGTTTTGAGAATAAGTGTTTGTTAAATAAAGCAAACATTCTACACTAACAAAAGGATGGTCTATATTTTCCACGTACCAAGCACCAAAAAAGTTAATTATGGATAATGTCATCAGATGCATTTTTCCTTCATTGGGGACAAACCATGGAAATGCATGCAAAATCTCCACATAATGAACCCCAGAGGAACCACAGATCATCCTTTGCACGATGATCAAATAATGCTTACCACAGAGGGAGGGAGGAAAAAAATACCAACTAATAGCTATTGGGCACTTACATATCACAATCAGCATTCTAAGTGTTTTCAACATAGGACTCACTAATTCAGAGCAACCCTATGAAGTAGGTACTATTATTATCTTAATTTTCCAGATGAGTAAACTGAGACAGAGAAGTTAAATAACTTGCCCACAGAGACTGTCCTAACTCTACTGCCCACACTACTCTCTACCACATAATACTCTCCCCACACAGCATTTCCAGTCCACAGCACCTGCAGATAGATAGATGAACCAGAGGGCAGCCTTCTCTAGCAAATCAGTGAATGATTTATAATCCTATCTATTTAACTGTGAATGTTCTCTTATTCCAAGAGAACGAGGCTTCAACTGACTGCACATGGATCAATGAGATTTAAAAAAAAAAAAAAAAAAAAAAAAAGGATTTATAAGCCCTGATTTCAGAGGTCTGGGCTCCAGTCCAAGCAAGAGAGAAAAGGGAAAGAAAAGCAAGGAGAGAAGAGAGGAGAGAAGAGAGCTGCGCTTCTCACTGATCCATTATCAGTGTGTTAAGTCAAACAGTGACTACATGATCAAGTATAGCTGGAAAAGAGCTAACTAAGCAACATTTAATATAATTTCTTCACTGCAAGACTTCCTGATACTTTAGTCTGTTAACCTACATTTTGGTTCTCCAAGAAAAGGATAAACTAAGCAACATGTAATTCCCAAACTTAACCTGACCATGAAATCTTTTATTTATAGGACACCTTCAGAACAAACATACTCAGGGAAGCACTGGCCTAAATGGATGTTTAAAAGTTAAAAACTGGTAAAGCTTGACTAACAGTCCATGAGAGAGGAGCCAAAAAAGCCCCAGGATCGGGCTTAGGTGACCAGTGAAGGTGATAAGAGATAGAGGTTAAAATAAAGAGCAGGTTTTTTTGTTTGTTTGTTTTTGTTTTTTTTTAAGATTTTATTTATTTGACAGAGAGAAACACAGCCAGAGAGGGAACACAAGCAGGGGGAGTGAGAGAGGGAGAAGCAGGCTTCCCGCCGAGCAGGGAGCCCGATGTGGGACTCGATCCCCGGTCTCTGGGATCATGACCTGAGCCGAAGGCAGTCGCTTAACCAAGTGAGCCACCGAGGCGCCCCAATAAAGAGCAGTTTTTAAGGGAAAAGATGAACTTAGTTTTGGTCCTATTTAATTCAGAGTTGTCTAAAAATTGCCATGTCACAAAGCAACTGAAACCAGGGTCTCAAAGAGCTATTTGTACCTCCCTGTTCATAGCATTATTTGTAACAGCCAAAAGGTGTAAGGCAATCCGAGTGTCCATCAACAGGTGAATGGATACACACGAAATATGGTAGATACATTCAATGGAATACTAATTCAGTTTTAAGGAAGAAAAGCCTGGCACATGCTACAACATGGATGACTCTTGTAATGTAGGACATTACACTAAGTGAGTTAAGTCAATCTTATAACTACCGTATAGAAGGAGTTCCAGCCAGGCCACCCCACAATGTGCCACTCTAGCATATGGATTATTTTGAATTAAACTTACTTAAGAAGCCAGTACAAGAAGGACACTCTGATCCTCCTCTGTCCCCCTGACAAGAGGAAATAAATTCCCCATGTGAAGGGTATCCCCCTTGCACCTACAGGACAGAAAGCATCCCCACTGCTAGAAATACGAAATTCAGGGTAGAGAAAGCTATATAGAAACATAACTTGTTACTTCTTCATTAATTTGCTACCCCAAGCCCGGACTTTTTGTCTTGCCGAGTCTTCACAAATTAATTAAGATATGAAAAGCTGCCTGCTTTGGTCACTTCTCTGAGTGTCATATTTTTATGAGCTCCCACATGCAGAAAATTAAATTTGTTTTTCTCCCACTGATCTGATTTCAATTTAATTATTAGACCAGCTGAAGAACCTACAAGAAAGGAAAAATTCTCCACCTCTACAGTAGGATTCCACTCACATGAGGTACCCAGAGTAGTCACATTCATAGAGACAAAGTAGAATTGTGGTGGCCAGGGGGTGGGGGTGGGGTGCGTTTAATTGGGAATATATTTTCAGTTTTGCAAGATGAAGAGAGCTCTGGAGACAAGTGCATAACAATGTGAATGCACTTAATACTATTAAACTGTAACTTAAAAATGGCCAAGATAGTAAGTTTTATGTTGTATATTTCACACTTAAAAACAAAAAAAATTTTTGAACTGCCAGCTCAAGATGTTATGATATACATTATCTTTATCTGTCTAGAAACCTCTTATCCCATTTGGTTCTCTTAAGACTACAGTTCAGTGCCCTGCCTGACCCCCCTCCATGACCCAGGCCTGACCAACAACTATGTACCTGCGGGATCAAAGGGTGACTCAAGAGACCTTCTGGGAGATTTGATGAATGGAAGCTGAAAGAGTATCATCTTAGGGCAGGCAGTTGTTCTCCTTCAAGCTACTTGGAGAAAACTTACTGTGGCAAGAAATGAGACCAATGAGAGAAATAGCAACAAGGACTCCTGATGAAGGGATAATGCCTTGATATCACTGAAGTTCATGGATTCTCCCCTTCCTCCTCTTAAGAGGCTCTAGGTATATGGGCCAATAAACCCTAATATCTTGGTTTTTTTTCTTTAAGTCACCAGGAGAGAACACAGAAATCAAAAAAAAAAAAAAAAAAAAAAGCAATCATCCTGAGCTATGGGTCCCTAAATAAGAATCTTCTCTCCATAGTTTCATTTGAAATTTAATCTGCAGTATCACATACCTTTAGTAGAACAGTAGTACACAATTCCATGGTTTTGTGAGTACAATTTCAAATTCAACATAATCTTTCTAGTTGGTAAATATATCACTATATTAGACCACAATGTTTTTACATTTGTGAAGAAAAAATAATTTTTAAAAAACCATTAAATCTGCACTAGATTATATATAAGAGAAACACACAGGCATAAAAGGTTTATATAGAAAGAGACTGATTAAGAAGTATAAGTGTTTCTAACTTATCTGAAGTATAACAGAAAAGACTGCCTAAATTGTGATCTGAAATGGAGGTTTTTGATGGAACACACTAACACTGAAGTCAAAGAACGGATAGAAAATACACAGATTAAGATCTCTCATCTGTGCTTAAAGAACTTCACCCTTTACCGGGTCTTCGACTCAATACTCCATTAACTACAGGTTCCCTTGGTTTGGTTTTCACTAACTACCGACACAGTTTAATTTTATCAAATATAAATCTAATAAAAAATGATAGGACTGCCTAGGTATAATGGCTCTCATATGAGCCAGGAGGCATGAAGAAAGAAGCAGATAAACAGAAAATAAATTAACATGACAAGCATGGTGCTAGCTCTGCAGACTTTGACTTATGCAAAGAGGCTATAAATATTGTCATGCTAGGAGTTAATATCAAACCAGTTTCACATCAAGAATCTGAAAGGCCCACAGCATAAGGTTGCACGGAGGTGCCTGAAGATCTTGAAAGCGTACTATGCTCCCCAGGGAATGCAGTTATAAGCCTGTTGTCACAAGTCTCTGCAGAAATAAACGAGCCTTGCTGACTTCACGGAAGCAAATGTGACCAATAAAATAACTTCAGAACACTGCAAATAGTATCCATGCGAAATCTTTATAACCACTAATCAGTAAAAGATCCATACTCTGAAATTGCTTTTGGGTATCTATCTTTGTCATGACAAAGTAGCAGCCAGTAGTTTAATCATAAGGGGGGAAAAAAAAGACGACCCTATTTTACCTGGAAGAGTTTTCAAGGTTCACTGCAACACACCTAATAAACACAGAATAATAAAGTCTCACTCTTACCCAGGATTGTCTTCCAGCCATTTAAGGAGGCTTCCACCCCACACCTTCAGAGTAAATCTTGGAATCTGGCAGCCCAGAATGCTTACCGTACTGTGACAGAAATCTGTTAGAAACACTGCTCAGGCATTCAAAGTCCCCAGAATCATCTATTCAACCAAAGAACCTATAGAACTCGCTGTTCTAGAACACCCAACTTGGCAGATGTTAGATGTTTCCTTTAGACTACAGCATATGCTTTTAAAATCATGGCATAAATAAGTATCTAAAATCTTAAAATGTGAAAAAAAAAACTCAGAAAACAGTATCATTTAGTCGTCTAAGGAAGTAATCAGAAAATTACACAAAAATGGGGGGACAAAGATATTTTCAACAAGATTATTTACAGTAGGAAAACCAAACAATGTATGTTCTTTAGAGGGTTAGATAAAATGAACTTTCATGCATTCATGCTATGAAAAACTATATACCATAAAAAGTTATGTCACCCTAACCAAATTTATTACCACATGGGGATAAAATTGTGAGGAATCATTTGGTGGAAAAAAAAAAAAAACAGATCACAAAACTGCATTATGTTCTATGATTGCCTTGGTTTTTTTTAATGTATAGGTCTATTATTAATGATACAAAGTCTGAAATCATAAACACTAAAATATTAACAAAAATGTTTATCTGAGTGACAGGTCTTAGAATTTTAATTTTTCTAAAATTCAAGTACAGTATTTAACTTTTTTAAAATGCTAAGTAAAATTTTCAAAGAAGACTCCAGGAGGTACAGCAAGTTTCAAATGACTGCCTAGGAAGTGCCAATATTAGGCTTACATCCTGACTTCTGTGAAAGTAAATAAAAGAGTGGCCAAAAGAATTCTGTATGAAACTATACTTACTGAACACAGACTGGAAAAAATATCTGAAATTCCAAAATAACTCTTTAGAAAAACAACTAAAAATGCAAGGGCCTAATGTCTATAGAAACTAAACATTATAGGATCAGTAAAGACTCCACAGAATATGTATCTTTCTTGTATAAAATCAAGTGTTTACAATTATTTTGCATTTGTAGGCTGTTGCTTTTTAATGATTTAAGGAAAAGGTCAGAAGAGGTTTAAAATTTTTTCTCTCCTTGGAGGCCCAAATCAAGGTGAGCAGACTATCTTACTTTGAGGCACCAGGTTCTGACCCAGTTACATGATCAAGGCCTTGACTGTGATCAGAAGGCAGCAGGCATAAAGACCAAGCCTCTAGGAGGCTCTGTGGAGCCTCTGGGCAACAGAGGAGCCAAGAAGCAGTTGGACTTGAGCAGAATGCAACAGTGGGGAAGCATTACAGGCTGTGCTGTGCCCTCAAACCAGTCAAGAACAGTCAAATGCAGTCCTAGGGCCCAGTGGGAGAGTCAGAGCTTGGGTCTAGCTCACAATCACTTCCCCTCTCAGAATCTTAGCTGCCTTAAGTTTCAAATGAAAGTTATACAGGAGAGCTCCTTTCTTCTGTTAATGAGCTCTCAACACTTTTCTTTTTGCTGCTCTAATATTAACTGTTACCCCCGTTAAGGGATGCTTTGTAAAGTGTCTTCTCTCCTGATAAAAGGAACATAAAAAAGAAATGCCAGTCAAAATATTAAATAGGCCTTTCACAACACAAACCCACAGTCAGCATCTTATGATTAGCATTTATGTATTCAACAATACTTAGTAACCATCTGCTCGACAGCAAGCACAGGGCTCAACTAGGACTAAAGGATAATCAAGAGGGACTTGGTCTCTAACATCTGGAACTTTGAGTAAGGCAAGAGCCAAAGAGAACAGCTTTCTCTGTCTTCTCCCACAAGACACTGCCTTTTACAATGTCCAATGTCTGGATCCTACACAATCCAAATTTCTCTTAAATAATCACTAAATCTTCCACCCACAAATACATCTTAAACTTCTCACAACTATTTCAACAAATGGGCATTTAGTTTCTTAAGTTCCACATGTAAATATGGTCTGCATAATTTTATCACTCAATCACAAAGCCAGCACAGGCTGTTTTGTTTTAGTAGGTTCCACGCTCTATGGAGTCCAACAGGGAGCCTGACCTCATGTCTCTGAGATCAAGACCTGAGCAGAGATCAAAAGTCCAATGTTTAGCCGGCTGTACCATCCAGGGGCCCTGAGGCTATATTTTTTAAAATACACTAAAATGTTGGCCCGCAGAGGTCTTGGGCAAGTCATGTGAATGCTCTGATTCTTAGTTTTTTCTGTTATAACACTGGGGAAGTATCCCTGAGTGACTCCTATTTCTTCCAACTCTTACAATTATTATAAGATTTTCTGATCACTGTGTGCTGCTACCCTTTAAACAATACCAACTAGAAAATGTCTATAAACTTAGAACCCAATACGCCAGGATTCATGGCAGACTTGTCTTCACCATTCCTTAAAACGGTACTGAGGGTACATATTGCATGGAGCACTGGGTGTGGGGCATAAACAATGAATCTTCAAACACTGAAAAAATTAAATTAAGTTAAAAATAAAACATTAGAACTATCACTTCTAACCTGAGAAACGTAAACAAGACTCCGCGCCAAGAAAGAACTTGTTTGACTGCTTTCCTTGCCTCCCAATTATCAGGGCAACATTCTCTTAAGTGTCTGGCTCCCAAAGACCTTTAAAAGTCTCAAGTCGGCCTAGCATAAGCAGTATTTTCATCTGATTGGTAACTGTGTGGCAATATTCCTCTTTCAATGTTGCCTGACTTTTATTGCATTGATTTTTTTTATTGAACTATATATCAAGCACAAATAAAAGTATTAAAAAAAAAAAACATTGATTTTTCAAGAGAACTAAATAGGTCTCTTCATGGGGTTCCTAGTATGTGCCTAACACCATAGTCATGGTTGGGGATACAAAGGTCAGTGACAGATGAGAACAGACAACTAAGCAAGTGCAATAATGTGTATAAATTCCAGAATGTGCCTAGTTCAGGCGTGACATATAAGCCTTTCCAGTGTATCTATGCAGGTAACAACTCAAACAAATACCCTGGTACTCTCTATGAAAGGTTTTGCCTTTTAAAAAATTCATTTCCCGGGCGCCTGGGTGGCTCAGTGGGTTAAGCCTCTGCCTTCAGCTCAGGTCATGATCTCAGGGTCCTGGGATCGAGGAGCATCAGGCTCTCTGCTCAGCGGGGAGCCTGCTTCCTCCTCTCTCTCTGCCTGCCTCTCTGCCTACTTGTAATCACTCTCTGTCAAATAAATAAATAAAATCTTTAAAAAAAAATTCATTCCCAGTTGGTTGTCTGAAAATTAAAGCACATTCTCCCCCAACACACACTGCCATAAATGTGGTTATGTTTCCAAGCCAGCACATAAAAGACCAATTTAACACATAAAGTATCTGAAACAATATACATCTGCCCTGCTAAGAAAGCAGAAAACATTAGTGCAGCCAAAGAGAACTGGGATTTTATCATCTTGGAAGCTGAACTTAAGAGCAAGGAAGTATAGGTTCATAAGGGATGCAGATGGAGTGGTGAGGAGGTGCCTGTCGGCTTTAAGGTAACACGTCTCAGGAATTTGAAGACCAAGAGCCAGGTAGACTTCACTTTGATCAAGTCCAGGTGCCTCCACTTAAAAACTGGATGCCTTTAAACATGTTATTCAATCATTCTCAGTCTCTGTGTACCAATCTGAATGACGGGCACAGAGTAAGTGGTCAATAAACAATAAAGTAGTTCATACATTTTTTTTATTTGCTTGAGACTACATAGCTTTCGTCTTCTTTGGCATAAAAGTACCCTTAACACAGAGAGAGCTACGTTTATCATTCATTGTCAGAAAATGTTCAGTTTCCACAGAAAACAAAACCAGATTTTTTTGGGTGTCTAGACAAGAAATGTACAAGAAAGAGGACTGTTGAGAGTATATGAGAAAAGGACAGCCTGAATTAAAATGAAGTCACTTAGAAGGGAGGGAAGATAGAGGGGAAAGGCAGATTTGTAATGTAAAGGATGTATTAGGATCCTCCTGATAAGAGAAGATATGAGAGCGAATTCCAGGGAATTTCCAGGGACTCGTGGGCGGTCTCCACAATGAGGGGAAGACAAGATGGATCATAAGTAATAGTAGTGGCAAGCCCAGATGGGGTGCTGGTACACATGCACACACATGCACGTGCACGTGTGCTCATGTAAGCCTCACAATGTAAAAAGGATGTGCTACTTTTATCCTTAGAGGAAATCAAGACACAAAGAGATTGAATAACTTGCCCAGTATCACTCAGCTAGTAGAATAAAGCAGAATTCAAACCCACGGACTCTAGTTCCAGATTTGGAAGTTTGAGCCACTAGGTTATACTGATGCTCTTGTAGCAGTGGGAAGCCAGTCATTTACATAAGAGGGTTTCTTGCATCAGAAGTTCGTAACTTGACTAATCTCAGTAAAGTTCCCACTTAAAACATCTAAACATTACATAATCATTTACAGAGTCCCTAGCAATTTTCAGTATCTGGTATAGGAGTGGGTAACTAACATTTATTGGATGCTGCTGAATCCCAGGCACTGCCTGAAGCTATTCCTAAGTTATACCTCATTTAACCGTCACAAAACCACCTTTATGATAGGCACTATTAAGTCTGCCTTACAGTTGAGAAAAATGGAGGACCAGTTATGAGCACAAAGTCACAGAGCCAGCAAGTGGCAGAGGACAGCCTCAGACCCAGTTCTTCCTGGTTCCAAGTCCAGGCTGCTTTTCACAACACATCTCGTATACTCAGATCCAAACACTGTGAACATGGGAAATGCCATCTAATAACCAGGTAGTAAAAAGTAACAGTAAACCAAGTTTAATTTACACTGTCAAAAATACTTCACAAGAAAGTACTGAACTCTGTTTAGGACAGCCAAATGAACCCAGTCACCTGTTTTACCCCCATCCTCCCAACAAAAAAACAATCCTTTCAGATACTCTTTATTACCTAACCATCTAACAATACCAAATACAATACAAGTGCACAAGGCACTTCTCTGTGAACCAAAAGTTGCTTCAGAAGCATTACACTGTAAAACAGGATAGAAATAAGTTCCATAGGTTTAAATGCCACTGTCAGCAAAAACCAAACAAATCAAAACAAAACAGAGGCAAGAGACAAGACAGTAGAAAGGGTTCTTCAAGAGAAGGGTTTTCCAGTTATACCTCAGTAAAGCTGAGGGTAGAGGAGAAAAAGTAGATAGGATGTTCATTTTTGGTTTTGTTTTTAATGCTGGAGAGCTTCAAATTTGAATTTCAGCTCTGCCTTTTATTAGCTTTGTTCGCTCATCTGCAAAATGATGCTGTTAAGATCCAACTCTGCCTGTTAAAAGACTAAATACTAAATGCAAAGCACGTACAATAACTGATACATAAGTTTACTAATCTTGAGTCTCAGGCTCCCTCTCCTTCCTATTTGCAAAGATGTGCTACACACCACAAACCTGGGAGACATAACCGGCCCCAAGCACATGTTAACCAAAAGAGTACAAGACACTTATAAAGCGCTTTTCTCCTTTTCTCCCAAACCCACGTCATGTTTCCCATATTGCCCCTTTCCCCTATTTCTTCTGAGATTCTTATCTCTCCTATCATCTTGCTGTCACCTCAGGATGGGTCAGCTAAGAGGCTAGCCTTATGATTTACATTTCTATCACCAAAAAATTTAAGGCTACCTATATAAATATAAAAGACACATACAACAGAACCATTCATTAAAGCAAGGACTTAATACATGTGACATATGATCTGGTGGAAGACTGAGGCAGGGAGACTATTGTCTGAAAAATGGACAGCAACCTAAAACAAGCAAATAACTTGGCCCTGAGCTTTCTGGCAAGGAGCATTATGAATTAAAGAGAATTCTCTCTTTTCTATAAAAGGAAACATATCAATTCCTGAAGAGGAACATCAGTAATTTGCCTGAACTTATTTATCTAAGGTAGTGAGTGACAGGACCAAGAATACAACCAAAGTTCTCCAAAATACCAGATCTTTCACAAAACTGTACCTCTTTAAAAAAGACTCAAGGATTTAATCTGACCAAATCCCCACCAGCAAAACATTCCCACTGAGAATGTCTACAAATTATATGTATCTACACAGGACTTACCATGTATTCAATAAAGACCCATGCGCCTACTGTGAAAGGCGATATTACAGTGAATGAGACCGTTCCTGGCCTCAAGGGCCTTCAGACTATACAGTGGGAGCCAGCTTAGTAAAGAACTGAGGCATAGGGCAGAAATAAATGCCCTAGAAAAGAGGACTGCATAACCACCGGAGCACTAGGCTATATGAACCTCCTGTGGAGGGTGGGGGAGGGATCAGGGATATCTAAAGGGCCTGGAAAGTTACAGAATTTTGGCAGATGGAAAGCACAAGACACGGGCAAAGTCCATCAGAAAAAAAAGAAGAATGCTGGGTGTCTGGGTGGCTCAGTGGGTTAAAGCCTCTGCCTTCAGTTCAGGTCATGATCTCAGGGTCCTGGGATCTAGGCCCACATCACTCTCTGCCCAGCAGGGAGCCTGCTTCCTCCTCTCTCTCTCTGCCTGCCTCTGCCTGCTTGTGATCTCTCCTGTCAAATAAATAAATAAAATCTTTAAAAAAGAAGAAGAAGAAGAAGAAGAAGAAGAAGAAGAAGAAGAAGAAGAAGAAGAAGGAGAAGGAGGAGAAGAAGAAGAAGAAGAAGGCAGAAAAACAGAAGAAATGTTTAAGGCCTGAATGCAAAACAGTAAATAATCCATTTTGGCACCATGCAGAAGGGGAGAAATGGGAAAAGCAGCTGAAAAGTTGTCTTACCATGAGGAGCCCTGAATTCCACACTAAGGTGGAGTTTAGACTGTTTTCTGTATGCAGTCGGAAGTGACAAAGGCTTATGGCCAGGACAATTCTATGACCTGAACCCAGCTGCAAGATTATTCAATGTCTGTGTGGAGGACAGACTGGAAGTAAAGGGCTAGAGGCATGGAGACTGCATTAGAGATTGTTGGGATCACGCTGGTAGGAGAAAGCTAGGTCAGACGCAGGGCCTGGTGAGCACGCAAAGGTGCAAATACTGGGAGGGAGCACTGAGGGCACTGGGCAGATTGCTGTCTGTGAGGTGGGGAGAAAGGAAAGGGAAGGAGTCAAGAGGAGTCTAAGGCAGGGGTCAGCAAACTCTGGCCTATGCACCAAATCCAGCCTGTCTCCCATTTTGTACAGCTAATAAGCTGTACAAATTTTTACATTTTTAAGTGGTTGGAGGAAAAATATTATTTTGTGACAAGTGAAAATTCAAATTTCAGGGTCCCTACATAAAATTTTATTAGAACACAGCCACACTCCTTGGTTTATATATTGTCTACATTTGCTTTAGTTTTCTGTAAGAGAACTGCGTAGTTGTGACAAAGGTGACCCGGCCCTCAAAGCTGAAAATATTTACTGTCTTTTCCTTCACGGAAAAAGTTTTCTAACTGCTGACCTAAGAGGTTTTGAGGGTGGTGAACAGAGACGGTATTAAGAGGAACAGAGAAATCTGCCATTGCTATGTGGGGTCAGAAAGAGCGATACCAATTTTGAAGCAGTTAAACGGGAGGTGTCAATAAAAAAGTCAGGTTAGGGAGCCCAGCACGAAATGGAAAGACCATTCCCCACCCCACTCCCCATGGGGCCTAGGCATCTGATACATTCCCCCTGCCTGGTACTCTCTTCCTCCAGATCACTGCATGGCCTAGCTCCTACTCATTATTCAGGCCTGAACTCCAATATGACTGTCCAAGAGGAAGGTCCTCTCCGATCCATAAGCATTCTCTACCTATTACCTTATTTTCTTTATTGCACTTATCACCACCGGACATTATCTTATTTATGGACAGGTGTAACATCGTAGAAGGCCAGCTCTTTAAGGAGAGGCCTTGCCTCTTGTTTTCTAAAGGGTCCCCAGTGCCGTGAAGCGTGCCTAAAGCTGCTCGACAACTGGAGCTCAATGAAAGCAAGTCATCCACACCGTTTTAAGAACAAAATGAGGGTCGCCTGGGTGGCTCAGTCGTTAAGCATCTGCCTTCAGCTCAGGTCATGACCCCAGAGTCCAGGATCGAGCCCTGCATCAGGCTCCCCGCATCCCACATCGGGCTCCCTTCTCGGTGGGAAACCTGCTTCTTCCTCTCTCACTCCCCCGCTTGTGTTCCCTCTCGCTGTGTTTCTCTCTGTCAAATAAATAAAATCTTTAAAAAAAAAAAAAAGATAAAATGATACTTGCCATTTGCAGCAGTTTAGGGGAAAATCTTCAGTAGGAGAAAGGGAGAGATGAAAGGAAGAGAAGAGAGCAAAGACACAGAAAGGAAGGAGAGATGTATTGTGTTTCAGAAGCTGGACAGCAGTGGGACTGTGGGGCATCTTTCAGGAATGGGGTGTTTAACAGCATCAAATGTTTTAGATAACAAGAGCAGAAAAAAAGGTGTCAAAGTGTGACAGCAAGAAGGTCACCGGTGACCTTAAAGAAGGCTCAAGACTGTGGAGGTGGCAGTCAAGTTGCAAAGAATAAAGAATGAGAGTGAGTGGGAGGAAGTGAAGACTTTCAAGGCATTAGGCAGAGAGAGAGGAGAGGTGCTCCCAGGGGCAGCAGCAAGTGAGAAGGGGATCCTTTTTTTCCAAACAGTGACTTAAGTCCCATCATGTCACTACCCTGTTTTAAAACCTTCAATTTCCCTTTTTATATTATAAGGCCCAAAATCATATGGCCCACACGGCCTTGCCTGATCAGATTCCTATTTGCCTCACCAGTCTGCATCTTTGTCCTCTGTTGAGCTGCAGTGCTGGTTCTACACCATGGTCCTTTGCACATGCTGTTCTTTAGCTTGAAAAAACCTCCTCTTCCTCTTACCCTGGCTAACTCTTTCACCCTTCAGATTTCAATGTTTCAGAAAATATATGCCAGAGAGCCCCCCTCTTAGTACTGCCTTCCACCTCTGTAGCAAACTAAGACATCTCTCCTGGTACTTAGTATAATTATACCAAATAGCTGTATAATTATTGAATTATTGTGTTTTCCACTACTAAGAACACTTCCTGAGGGCACGCACCAGGTCCTGCCCTCACATAACACATGATTTACAAGTAATTATTAAATAAAGGAATAAACATGAAAACCTAAAAGCATTTTTATCTTATCCAGTTTGTGCATCTCCAGTAGCCTACTTCCTAAATCCGTATCAAGTGGGCTTACAATTTCTATTCCGGCCAGCTGGCTTTCTTTGACCTCCTCCTCCCACTTCTAACCAACCTGAGTGAATGGTCATTCTAATCAAGTAAAATGATGGGATTCTTTGGAGATATCACCATATATCAAATAACTTTTCCAATTAGAAAACTAATATATGGTTATTAGCAGACTTGCCTAATTTTATAGAATGGCTTTAACTGAAAAAACAAACAAAAACAAACAAACAAAAAAACCAGAATATTAAATTGAGGCATTATGCATCTAACTTCTTTAAGTCTATTTTGTGAATCAGCCCTAAAATGGGTTTGCAGGTAAACAGTAAATGATCCACTGCATCTCTTTATTATATAAATCACATTTGTCTGTCTCCCTGTGTGTGATCTTGTTTAATAACAGAATTTTTTACTGGGAAAATATACATTTGGCAGACTGTTTTCTCATTTTTTTTTTAAAGATTTTATTTATTTGACAGAGAGAAACACAGCTAGAGAGGGAACACAAGCAGGGGGAGTGAGAGAGGGAGAAGCAGGCTTCCTACCGAGCAGGGAGCCCGATGTGGGACTCGATCCCGGGTCTCTGGGATCATGACCTGAGCCGAAGGCAGTCGCCCAACCAACTGAGCCACCCAGGCGCTCCTCCTTATTTTTTTACTTTGCCTTTTCTCTCACCATAAATAAAAGATTTTAAATACTACTAATTGAAAAAAATTACTATGAATTACAGCCTTGCTACAGCTTAAACAAATTAACTGTGCAAATAAGTCTGCAAATGTAATTGTGCTTAATTGAATGACCCGTTGTCAGTTCTAATAGCTGGAAGCCCTTTAAATCACTATTAAAAACAAGAGCTGCATTAATTACAAACTGTTAACTATTTCTACTTCTTATATACATTCAAACTTGTCGGAGTTACCTAATATACCTGAAAATGATAAACCTGAATTTATTTTTTTAAACACCTACAGGTCAACCTATTCATCATTTGAGCTGCACTTCCCTTCATGTTTCCCTTCCAACAAATACAAAATAGAGAGTGTTACTGTCTTGATCCTTCTTAAATGGTAAGACACAGCTAATTTCTTTGCTACCAAAGAATATGGAATGAAAAGATCAAGCTCTTTTCCAACCATGTGGCAACTGTTGTTCTTGAGAATATAAATGCAACATAAACATCACTGAGAAGGAACTAAATGCATATTTAAAATATGATTAGGAGGAAGGACAAATTTTCGCACCACTTATATTTTGGGTAAACCCTGCTTCTGGAAAGTACATATACGGAAAAAGAAACTGGTAACAGCGTTCAGGAGAAACCGAATATATATTTCAGAATTCCTTTAAACTCTTATAATTGCTTAAACAGCCAAACTCCCTACACATCATCTGCTTTATAAGATGTTTAACTTCCACACAACTCTGAAGACACCATTTTACAAACAGGTATGCCTGTGTTTCTGCTACTTCCTAAGTAAGCCGAATCGGTAAGAGCAACACAGAACCTTTATATTGACTTTCCGAGAAAGTCTAATGCATTCCTACCAAAGTATATACCTTGCATGACCGTTAAAGTTAAACTAAAGGAATCCTTGTTTCTCACTTGTCCTTAAAAATACAGCAGAACCTAATGTATTATCACCTTTGGTGCTGTCTACATAATAAACTCCTCTAGATTTGAGAAACTGCCAACTTTAAGTGCCTAAACTTTTTTGATTTAACCATTTCTTTTTTTTAAAATATTTTATTTATTTGACAGAGAGAAACACAGCCAGAGAGGGAACACAAGCAGGGGGAGCGAGAGAGGGAGAAGCAGGCTTCCCGCCGAGCAGGGAGCCCGATGTGGGACTCGATCCCAGGTCTCCGGGATCATGACCTGAGCCGAAGGCAGTCGTCCAACCAACTGAGCCACCCAGGCCCCCTGATTTAACCATTTCTAAGTGCCTTTCTAATACAGAATGTAACAGCTACTCTATTTTGCATTTAATGGATCACACTTCCCTACCATCTTAAAGCATTCTGAATACAATTTGAGCTCTTTGTTTTTAACTCAAAGTATATTCACCAATTAAAAAAATAAATATTAAAAAATAAAGCTAATACATGTTTAGCTTGCACCATTCCAAAATCTTCACGCACAGTTATTCAATTCTCAAAACAATCTTACAGGTAGGAACCATCTTTACTTTCATTCTGTTGATAAGGAAACAAGCTTAAGTTGCCCACGTTATCACTGCTAGGATCAAAACAAGCAGCCTGGCTGCTGAGCCACCAAAAACACAGATTACGAAAAACAAGGCTAAAACATAACTCAGTTTTCCATCTTGAGGTGTAATAAATTGACCTGATTTAGTCTTTCCCAGCTGGGTTGTTGTTATTCCTAAGTAACTCCTCCCTGGTAGAGTTAAAGCACATCTTGTGAGCAAAGGTCCCTCACTGGCTTCTCATTCTGAAGAAAACCTCTTTTTTGAGCTTGTCCTATTGCAATCCCGACAGCAGCTTCCTACTCCATCCCCACCCAGCACTTGCACAACTCCCGAAGCTCCCCCACACTAGAGTTGCCCTTTTCTGTTGGAGACCTATCTATTCTTCCCTTCCCAGTAGGCGGCCTCTTCTGCATGGCTTGGTCATCATTAGCAACACCAATTACCATCTTGTGTTGTGATGGGGACAGCTCCAACTCACTAGGGTATTTACAATGGCATTTGCCCCTCCATTAAATGGCATCACCCAGACTGTTTCACTTTTTGTTATGGTTCTGCTTTTTATTCTGCTTCTCACTCACTTCCAAGATAAAAATTAACACTGCCTGTCTCAGAAAATGTGCCTTCTTGGATTCATCCTCTTAACTCCTGTCTCTCATGTTTGTAGTTAATCTCCTACTGACTTGAAAACCAGTTAAATGGACTGTCAACAAACCCTTTATAAATCACAAGCAAATCAAAGTAGGTTTTTCTCTACCATCAGGAAAGCACACATGGATTCTCTTGCGGCTCAAAACATTTCCTGCCTCCTAGTAGTCTTCTGGATAGTTGATAAGCAGTGGATAAGTAAAAAATATTTTCTGTGATAAGGAGGGGGAAAAGATAAGGGTGGATTGAGGCTAACCCATTCAGTGTTTCACAGTTGTTTCATTTGCTAATGATGTCATAGGCTTGAGCTCAAGAATTACTAATGGTTCCCCATTCATTCAACACAGGACACAGCCCCTGACCTCACACTGCTCACAGACTTGAGGACAGTCTCAGTCTTCACAATCTGGTCTCATTCTACAGTCCAGCCTCTCCTTCTGTTGCCTCCCAGTATTCTGCTCTAATCACAGTGGCTGCCTCCAACTTTGTCACCCACACCACATACCTGCCCACCTTTGTGCCTTTGCTCACACGCTCTATCTCTGCATAGATTCTCTTCCCACCCTTAGGCAAAAGAACTCCTACTCACTCCTCAAGGCCCAACTCTAGTGAAACCTCTTCAAAAAAGCAGTGGACAGGGCTTCAAGCTAGGTTTAGCTTTCCTCAGGGGCCCCAGCATTCTGAATGCCAACCCCCACTCCAGCATCACCCACCCTGTGTAACAGTTATATACAACAGGCTTACTTCCATATAAACTGTCTTATTCATCTGTCAGAAATCAGTAGGTACTGCAGAGATGTTTGCTTATACAGAGCTAATTAATTGTAACATTAAAAACCGGGGGAAAGGGAGGAAGCTAGTTCTCAGTTCTCCGACTTTAAAGGAGTGCCATGAAGGTTCCTAGGAAACATTCCACATTCACAAAGTAGGACTTACTTTTTTGCATGTATAAAATCTACAACTGAGAAACCCTGAATGAACAGCTCCAAGATTCTTCCACGAGATGTAAACTCTGTAAAGACAAGGATTTTTACATGTTCTACATGTTTTGTTCAGTTTATTCATAGCAGAAGCTCAACAAGTATTTACTGAATGAATAAAGGAATGAACAAAGTGTTGAGTGAATATTATTGTAAAGTAAACTCGGTTACCACAGATTAAAAATATCCCAACAAAGACCAGCTCTGTCTTTTGGCTAAAGTACACTTAAAGAAATTTTTGTTTTTCTTCTAAAGCAGGTCTTGCCTCAGGACTGGGCAACTTATTCACAGAGCACCAAGGAAAAATTTGTGCCCACTGCCAGCTGCTAAGAATCACAGATCATAAAACCTTAGAAGTAAATATATCATGGAAATGAACTTAATATTCTATGCTTTCTTGTTGCCAAAGAAACTGGCGCACTTCAGAGGGAAGAATACTCACAGGAGGTAGTTTCCTGCCACTGAAACCCGGTCACTTCAACATGGCAGCTGTTTAAAACTCCATGTTACCATAGGGTTTTCGAGACAGGAAGCAATAGTGGCACACCTAGCAGAGTTCAGGGGAGAGCAAGAAGCAGAGAGGAAACAACATGCCGAATGAGAACACGGCTTGGAGGTTAGCCCACAGAGTACAAAAACAATGAACCAATTTCTCTAATGTGTCCTATAATGTAATTTACCTGTACATGGTAATTATCAAAAAGAAGAGAAAATGAAGGGCATAAAAACCAATAGTACTTTCTCTGGTCACCACCTGCTCCCCCTCTTTCCATCATTAGCTCTTCTTCCAATTTTAAAGACTCATATAGAAAAGAAGTTGGTAAGAACTTGTTTGTCTTTAGACAGGAAAGGGAGTAAACCATGGATGACTTTTCTCCTTTACTTTTCTCAATTTTCTGATTTTTCTACAGTAGAGTGTTCCCTCTTGTTATGCTGAAAAAATAATCCTCATGTTCAAAGAAACTGCAGAGCTGAAAAGTTCATGCTCTAATAAGAAAATGACATTAAGTAAGTCCTTTACCCAAAGAAAAACTTAACAAAGAACCTGATAATACCAAACCATCCAATCTTTCACTCAATACTGGAATATCTAACAATTTACTTATTTAAAATGTGTTTTCATAACAATTATAATTTGTGTGGCACTTCATTTACGTGTTATTTCACTGATTTTTCCCCCAACAACTTTCTGAAATGGCGAATACTTCAATTTCCATTCTACAGATGAGGAAAATTAGGAACTGAAGGGAAGCTATTTGCTGTGACAGAAGCCTGTCTCTTCTTGCTCCCCACCTGGAAGTCCAAAACAGAATTTTTCAACCTCAGTTCTACTGGCATTTGAGCCAGGTTCGTCTGTGTTGTATGGGGCTGCCCCATGCATTCTATGATGTTTAGCAATATCCTTGGCCTCTACCCACTGGATACCAGTAACACTGCCTCCTCCTACGGCAACCCTAATAATAACCAAAAATGTCTCCAGAAACTGCAAATATCTCTTTGGGTACAAAATCATACCCAGTTGAGAAATACTGGTTTAAAAGAATCCGAGAGGTTCTTTTCGGCATCTATGACAAGACTCCATACACCACTGAGCCACAAGACATCACAAAGCATGAGATGTTGCTTGCTCAGAGACACTGAGTTAATTAATCAAGACCCCATTCACTTCAAACAATTTTTCAAAATGTGGAAATGAACAACAAAAAAAATTTCCTTGTACGAATATTCACATCTCAGAGGATAAATTTTCTAAAAGCATATTTTCTCATTAGAAAACAATAAGGAAATATATAAGGAAAATATATAAAATATGTGTGAAGAAAACACAGATCTTGGTCTTTGCTAATAAACCTTATTAACTCAGTTATACATCTGTGTCCCTTCCATTAAAGTGAATATAAACCTACACATTCTCAATACTTGCTTCAGCTGGGTTTCTGTCCTAATATATGTATGACCTAAAGCTACTAAAAAGAAACTGAATGATAACTTTGAAACATTACTACAATTTGTGGTCTGCAGCTGAAACCACTAGAGTTTGTGAACCCAGAATCTAAACTAGCAAACCTAACAATCTGATTTAAAAGCACTCAGTTTAAGTTTCTTCATGCCATTTAATCCGAGTCTCCGTTCCTGCAAAACCAACTCCACCCTCAAAATTCCTTATTTTTACGGCTCTTTAACAAATGCCTGAGTTGAAAAATTCTGCAACCTAATTCACCTTAATACCTTAATCTGTAAAGGGTGGATACCAAGTGACCAGAAAGATAATCCAAATACAGCATTAACCAAACTGATACAAGACTGCTTAAATTATAGCAAACTGAAATATCATTACTGAAGTTCTATTTTGGAAAATGCGTGAATTACTTTATCTATATATGTATAATTTTTTTGCCCTCTATGATCCTTTCCCAATAGTTGTAATTAGTATATTTTGGAACTGGAAATCAATGTGGAGTGCGTCACCTCACACTGCAATCCTCAAATTTAAAAATACATTTTTGCAGCTTTTTAGAGAAATTAAGATACAGTGAAAGTGCTTAGTTAATATGATATATAGAATTAAGAAAAGGTTGTGATTACTCCTAATCATAATGTTCACAATCGCTCTGTATGATCACTTATGCCTTTAAATATGATCTGCACCTTCACACAGGAGACATTTTTCTCTGTAATACACAGTAGTGCATACCCGAAATGTCTAGTACCCTCATGGTCTCCATTCACCTTTACCACAAAGTACAAAAGAACACATTGATACTTCAGTAAGAAGGATTCCCTGGTCTTAGAAAACATCGGCGACAAACAGCACAAAATGGGGTTTTGGAAAGGAAGGAAAAAAGATTTAATATAAAATGCTAATCTTAAAAACATTTTTTTGCACTGCGTATATGCCCATGATTTGAATCCTTTCCTTAAAAATTTGCCAATAAAGACTCCATGATTGCATCTGTCTCCGCATTCTATTCATTTAACTATACAAGGTTTTTAATGTGTTCCTCCTGAAAGACGCAATGACAATTTCATACCGCTGTGAACTCCTGCCATGAGAGAAAATCCTATGACTCGTAAAAAGGAAAAGAAAAATTAATAGCATGTATTCAACCACCGGCAGAAGACAGACAGCTCACAGCCACGTATTAAAAGAAGTGGCAGGGTCCTCTTCCCAACGGACACACAGGAATTCACAGAAAATTACAGTTTTTTAAAAATCCGAACACCTGCCAATAATCACACCTTTTATCTAGTCTCCCTAAAGGAGTTCCTTGGTAAAGAGACATCCAAGGAGCGCACATCCCTGCAATCCTGGGATGTGACTCAACAGGGGTGTTTATTAGCCCTGCTAAAGCGACGTCTCCCTTTGACGTTGCCGACCACGCGTGGATGGAGTCTGAAGGGGTAAGGCCAGAGACCAGCCCCAGCTCCAGTTAATCAGTCCCATTACAGTAGGATTCGCATTTCCCCGTGGCTCTCTCTCACTGTTCCTCTTCCCTGGCCCTCTCGCCCAAGATTCATCTTTCGCCTGTCTCGAAGGCTGCCTAGGGCCAGGGTCCCAAAAGAACCTAAAAGGGAAGGGGGCGTTTCCAGAGTCCACAGAGGCCCCCCCTTCTAGCCCCAAACATGGCTCCAATGCCCATAAACTTTCCCTCGCTGAGATGGCAAAGGAGGAAAACGACGAAGACCCTCAGCCTCAGTCTGGAGACCAGAGAAAACCTCCTCCCGCACCCCCCCCCTCCCGCCTCACGACAGTTCTGCCAGAGAACTGGCGGTCAAGTTCTCGTTGCAAGAGCGAGGGACGTCAGACCTCAAGCCCGCGCTGGTATCTCAGGGTGGTATAAACAGGATGTCAGCGCGTTCCAGGCTTGTTTATGAAAACTTGGTGTGTGCTCTGGGGGAGGGGGCGGCGAGCCTTAACCTTCTCCCCATTCCGGCGTGTGGCCCCCACCCCCCAACCTCCTCGCCACCGGCCGGCTCCGCTTGGCTGGAAATCCCCGGCTCCCCGCCCGCACCCACACGCCCCCAGCCCGCCCCGGGTCCAGCGCCGCGCTCGCCGAGCGGCCAGGGGTGAGCGGCTTCCGAGGACAGAGAGCAGCGGCCGCGTCGCCCGCCAGCGCTGGGCTCTGCGCCCCTCGCCCGGTTGTCCGCGGCCGCCACAGGCTTCTCCACCTCCCCTCCGCGACACTCACCACTTCCGTGTCAGCCTGGGCCGGGGTGGGGAGGGTGCTCCGGCTCGCGGCACAGGTCCGACAGCCTACTCACTCAGCGACAAGCCCCGCACGCCCCGGGCGTGCGCGCCCCCGGGGCTGAGGAGGGGGGCGCGGGACCGGCGACCAGAGCTGGGGCGCAGGCCCGCGCTGTCCGCGGCTACTATCTACTCCGCCGCCGCCGCGGCCTGC
Source organism: Spilogale gracilis (assembly GCA_004023965.1). Classification (NCBI taxonomy): domain Eukaryota; kingdom Metazoa; phylum Chordata; class Mammalia; order Carnivora; family Mephitidae; genus Spilogale; species Spilogale gracilis. The sequence continues at coordinate 22,461 of PITA01008577.1, read as the reverse complement.
GCTCCGCGACGTCCCCGCCCCGCCGCCGGCTCCGCCTCCCAGGCTGAAGCCGGCTCCGCCTTCTCGTGACGTCACGAGCGGCTGTCCCGGAAAGAGCGGGCGGAGGCCGCAAGGAGGGCTACCCAGCGCCTCCCGTCTTGCGGGTGGGTGTCCGTCTGGGTTCGCTCCTGCCCTCATCCTTCACTCGCTGCTTTATCAAGCCTTCTGGAAACACCAGTCTAGGAGGGAGAGGTCTGCCAGGGCAGACAGGTTTTGGCTATAAGTTGATTCCTCCTCAGTTTGGGGTGCCCTCCAACACATGTTCCTGCACCGCATGCCTTTATCACAGCCCTCTGACCCTTGTTGGGTGGCGCTTAACTACCAGGAACTTAAAAGCAAAATAATCTAATCTGACATAGGCAAGTTACTTCAGATCCAACACATTCCGTATTTAAAGAGTTCTTTTAAATTAACGAAACAAAACAAAACTTAGCTATTTGTTGATACCTAATGTATTTGGCGCTCTTCATTTTTTTTTTTTTTACTAATAATCTGTCACAGCAGATATTATCCTCGTTTTACCTATGAGAAAACAAATTGAGGCTAATGTATCTTAGGATTCATATCCTTGTAGACAGTCCACGGTCAAATCCTGACGATTTAACTTCCAAAGTATCTCCAGTCCTTTTGTTTCTGTGTTTCAACAACATCAACCTCCCCTCATCTCTCACCTGAAGGACACCTCTCAAATCCAGGCTCTGCCTCACTCCAGTCTCTAATATTCCACAGTGAGCTTTTAAAAGGTCAGTTCAAATCTGTTTCACTCTTGAGCTTGAAACCTCCAGCGCCTTCCCCCTGCAAATCCTCCTGGGCATGGTCAGGCTTCTGCAGCTCTGGTCACTGTGGACTGAGGCTGCCCCACATACCCTGATTTCCTTAATCCTCCTGGAGGACTCTCCGTAACCAGGGGGTTACTGTGACTTACCTGATACTAAGCAAGAAGTGCTGGTGTCGTACCTGGTGAGTGAAGAGATAATTTGATTCTAGAGTTCCGGATTTTAGGTCTGGCTCCCACCATTAGCCACCTGAGATACCCTAAACAATTTACAGCTTACTCATAAAAGTTGAGGGATAGTCTCAAAGATCTCCAGAGAGAGAGCCTTCTGGAAGGATGTAGAAGAATTCAGAGAAGACAGGTGAATCAAGTAAGGAAGGTTGCCTCCACTTGTGGGTATTTGCGTGCATGTCCTGCCTCACCTGCCACTCAGGGCTCTTCCATCATATTCTTCACCTGTTAAATTGGAATAATACCTTCCTTATGGAGATTATGCTGAAGGCAAACAAAGATAACGCAGGCCTGGCACACATAGTGGGCTTGGTAAATCGTTTTTATTGATCTGGGCCTTAAAGATCATGTTGGGAGTGGATGAATGGAGACAGAAACATAAAAGATCCTCATTTCAGGGAAGATGAAGAATAAAGGTCAAGGAAAGTCAGGACAGCAGCAATGATCCCCGTTGGACTCAAGAATGAATCTGATTGCTATATAAATGGAGTAAGGAGAGAGGGCTTTGGTTGAGTGTATTTCCCTATCTCAGACATCACACTAAGTGCTAAAGATTCTGGGCAAAAAGACCCAGTTCCTGACCTCTGATGCTCACATTGGAGTGGGATAACAGGTGAGTGTTCAGTGTGATTCATGCTTGGCTAAAACTGGTCATAGCGGAGAATTACCCAACGTAGCCTGAGCAAATCAGGAAGAAAAGAAGAAACGACAAGCAGCAGATAAATCACAGTAGCCCAGGTGGGGATCATGGCATATTCAGGCAGTAATACGTATATGCAGAGTGGCTGGGGAGTAAGATGAGAGTTATGCACAAATCTTACCTGAAAAACATCGTGTGCTTTTTTTTTTTAAAGATTTTATTTATTTAACACACAGAGAGAGAGGAAGAAGCAGGCTTCCCGCTGAGCAGAGAGCCTGATGCAGGCCTCGACGTCAGGAGGCTAAGATCATGACCTGAGCCGAAGGCAAGAGGCTTTAACCCACTGAGCCACCCAGGCGCCTGACATTGTGTGTTCTTGACGCATTTAAACAGGTTTTTATTTTACAAGAATCGCCCTAGGGCAGAGTTTCTCAACCTCAGTACTATTGACAGAAGAAATTTTAGGGGCCTCTCTGTCCTCTAACCAGTAGTTGCCAGTAGCAATCCCCCTCACTTCTCCGCCCACACTCTCTCTCCAGGCCCCCACCCGCCTCCTGGTTCAGTTATGACAACCAAAACTGTCACAGCAGTTTTGGTTGCCAAATGTCCCCTGGGGGACAAAAACCACCCCTGTTGAGAACCACTAATGTAAAAATAAGGTGGATGATGGATTGGAGGACAAGAGTAATGTCCATAGCATTGTCGAGCTGCAGGCTGCAAGTGATAAGATCAATATTTAAAGCAGTGGACTAGGGAGAGATAAACATGAAAGTGTCAAAAGCCTGAAGAGGTAGAATAAACTACATGGTAACTGATTAGATGTGGGAGCTGAGACAGAAGGAAGAGCCTCATGTGACCAAAATACTCCAAATTAGTTAACAAGTTGACTAAGAACAACACTAACTATATTGGATAAGGAGTTCAATTTTATGTTTGAGAACAGAAAAAAAAAATGGAGTCACCCTAAAAGGAACATACAAGAGAGAGAACAGTATAAAAGAACTACACATATTTCCCTCTAATATGTAACATGGAACATAAAACCTGCAAGCCTGCTACAAATACTCATCTGAGTTGAACTAAACCAAATGCAATGAAGCAGAAACCTCTTATCCGGGAAATTCTCAAAAAACAACCCCATCCAACCAGCAATCCGTACACATGGGTTTCCCATGTAAAATCTGCATCAAGAAAGCATTTGCTCGCCAGTCTGCTTCTCTGGAAAACATTAGATTACAATGGTGAAATAGAGACAATAAAGTTTGCCTAAAAAGTTATACTCAATAAAACTAAAATACCATTGCACAGATCATGAAATTCAATCATAAAGACTTGGAAACTAGAGAAGAGAGATAAAAATCACTAATTTTGCAATTGTAATATAAATGTTTATGATATATGTTTTCTTCCAGTTCTTTTGCAGTAGGTATATTTTTAAGTATAATCATGGTGTGCATGTAATTTTACAAGTTGTTCCTTAAATTTATTTTAATTTATGAGCATTTTTCCATGTTACTACAGAAGTCTTTATAACTAATAAATCTCCTCATGCAAATAAATAATAATTAAAATATATACTATTTAGGCCATTTCTTAGGAGAGATTTGCAGATATGGAATTATTGGTTAGATGGACTGCTTATTTTTAGAATCCTGATTCATAGATACATATTGGCAAGTCACTTTCCAGGAAGTTTCCAAAAATTTATACCACCCTGAAAAATGCACACATTGTCAGGTTCTGCAACAATGAACATTATCTTTTTTTTTAAGATTTTACTTATTTGAGAGAGTGAGTGAGCAACAGAGAGAGAGAGAGAGAAAGAGAGAGAGAGAGAGCATGAGCACGGTAGAGGGAGAGGGATCCCGCTTCGGGATTCAGTCCCAGAACTCCAAGATCATGACCTGAGCCAAAGGCAGATACTTAACCAACTGAGCCATCGAGGTGCCCCAAATGTTGTCATTTCAAAATGATTTACATCTTTGGGACACCTGGCTGGTTCAGTTGGTAGAGCATGCAACTCTTGATCTTGGGTTTGTGAGTTTGAACCCCACACTGGGTGCAGAGCCTATTTAAAATAAAATTTAAAGGGGCACCTGGATGGCTCAGGCAATTAAGTGTCTGCCTTTGGCTCGGGTCAGGACCCCAGGGTCCTTGGATAGAGCCCCACTGGGATGAAGCCTCTCATCAGGCTCCGCAGAGAGCTTGCTTCTCCCTCTCCTCCCCATTCGTGCTCTAATTCTGTCTGTCTGCCTGTCTCTCTATCTCAAATAAATAAATAAATAATTTTTAAAAATTGTTTTCCAATTTCTTATAGCAAGTATGTAGGCTGTTGTGGGCTTTTTGCTTATTGTTTGTTTGCACTGTGGTTTCCTCTGTGATTCTTTAGGAAGTCACCCTTTCTCCTTAGGTTGGACAAATGAATACAACAAATATTTGTTGAGTACCAAATTATGTGCCAGGCACTATTCTGCGCTGTAAATACAGTAGTGAAACAAGACAGGAAGGGTTCCTAGTTGGAGAGGATAGCTGAAAATGAGCAAATGAGTCACTAATTAGAATAATGTCAGATAGTGATATATGCTAAGCAGGGGGAAAGATTTAAGAGACAGAATGAGGGAAGATGACATAAATGTTTATTCTACATTACTCTAGGTTTTATACAGATCAAAGCTTTACTCAATATTTAAACCATATGAATTTTCAATGGATGATGCAAAGTGTCTGAAGTACTATTTGTTTTAAATCAAAACTGTCATTTGTATTAGAAATATAGTATTCAATAAATGTTCTTTATTTAACAATCCCTTTCTCTTATCCTACCCTCCAAAGAAAAAGGAAAAGTAATATAAAATGTTAGGTCTTTCACCTCTAAACTAAATTTAGACTGTAACTGAACAGATACATATGTGGTCTCCAATCCACTGAATTAGTCTCCTGCACTTCTGGGTGATAATTGTGTACTTATCTTAATAAGAAACAGATCAGTGACTTTCCAAAGTGTAGTCTCTTACTGTATGCCCACCAGTGATCTACAAAATTCTCAGTGGCTCCATATCTTCACCATACTTGGTATCACAGTCTTTTTGTAGTTCTAGCAATTCCAGTGGGTTTGACATAATTGTTTGTGTTGTCCCAATGAGTAATGAACAATGTTGAGAATTTTTCATGTGCTTCTTTGCTATGTGAATGAATATCTTCTATTCTTGAAGTGTCTAGTCATTCCCTCTTTTTAAAAAATCAGTATTTTATCTTCTTATATCACTTTAAGAATGAATTCTATTCTGGATATATGTCTTTTATTGTTGATATGTTTTATAGATAGCAATGTGAACAGCATGCCTTTTCATTTTAATATATTGAGTGCATTTCAAACAACAAAAGTCTTCATTTTGATTATCCTCTTTGTCAATTTTTAAAAGCTTTTGAGGTATGCTTTTTGTGTCACATTTAGAAAATTGTTGCCTAATCCAGGATAATAAATATGTTCACCCATTTTCTTCTAGAAAGTTCATATCTTTAATTTTCACTTTAAATTCTATGGAACTTAAAAATAATTTTCCATAATCTCTGATTTTTTTAGTACAGATAATCAATTGTTCCAATAAAACTTATTAAAAAGAAAAAAAGAATTATTCTCCTTCTAAGGCGGGGAAATTATTACACTTGCAGGAAAGAGATCCTTTCCCATTGCCTACTATCATGAAAACAGTAGACCATCAATAATACTGATAATGGCAGACTGAAAGTAAGAAAATAGAGTCTGATTAAGTGTAATGGGGAAGCAGAAGGGATGTATATAATTTTTTGCCTAGAAGGAATCATGTATGATACATACTAAATGTTCAGTAGATATTTGCCAAAAATATAATTCAGAGAAAGAAAAAAGATGAAAGCAATTGAATCACATAGGAATGATTGTGAATGCCCACTTTAAAATCTTTTGGACCAATATTACTGAGGGAGTTCTGTCCAGAACTTTGATGTTTCTATCATGCATTTTAGGAGAGTATCAGTACTGCCCTAAAAGTATTGCTTGAGCTACACCTTGATATTGATCTGGAGAACTTCCTCAGCTCACTCCTATTAAGACATGAGGTTCATCTTCCTTAGAGACTTCAACTCTCTTAAGATGTCAACTCTGCCCTTAGCCCAACTGTCCCGTAACTGAGTAGTAAAAGTGATTTTGAAGTAATACAGATCCAAGTTTAAATTTCAGTTCAGCTCTGCCACTTAGCAGCTGTAGACTTCAGGCAAGGTTCTCAACCAATCCTCAGTTTCCTCATATGTAAAACTGTAATAGGTAGTATACATCAATGATTATGAAGATGGAGTAAGAAGGTATATACAAACTCACTGTTTCAACTGCATTACGGTACACGGACGGCACTTAATTAGCTAGTCACTAACTGGGGAGCATACATTAGTTTAGGCCCTTCAAGAAGCAAGTCAGACAGGACTAGATAAGCAAGAGATTTATTGCAGAAATGCATGTAAAGGGGGAGAAAGCAAGAGAAGATGAGGGAAGCCTCCTGACCTTGTTGCAGCCCCAATTACCTGTGGAAGAAAAGTAGGGGAACAGGAGGAAGGGATAGAAAGAACACATTTCTAAGAAAAAAACCCGGAAACCACTTGGGAGTCCTCAAGCTAAGTGGCCATCACTCACTTGGTATGCTTGCCATGATCAGTCATGGGCATGGGAAGTCCAGTCCCCACACAAATATGGTAATGGATGCATAGAGGAAAGAGCTGGAACTCTCTGTCAGTCATGCTCCCTGCAGGAGGAGAACTGAGCCTGCACTTTCATGGCAGCTACATTGTATCCATCACACAGCTCAGGTCCACTTCTGCAGCAAGTTCAGGGAGCAAGCCCTCTACAAGTTTGCGGACCTTTCTGCAGGCAAATTTAGAAAAGGTGGTTAATGAGGCAAGCTATGGCCAAGTCACTACCATTGGTCTCAGAGCCACAGCCGGTTCACATCCTCTCCTTCTGCTGTCCGTTCTTGTTGTTTGTTTGTTTGTTTTCTCTTCTGTCCCTTCTAAATTCCTCTCATGCCTAGGTATTAGTTTGGCAGGTCCTGGTGGCTTACCTGGTGAAATGGCCCAAATCTTCCTTCTGGAAGGATCTGAGCCCTTTGCAGTCACACCTGTCCTAGGCCAGGAGAGCTACACACTTCCAGTCATAGTTCCAATGGGGCAAGTGAGTGCCAGGAGAGGCCCCTGTGTTCTCCTGGGTTCCACCCCTGTTCCTCCCAACTGCACGTGTAGAAGAAACTCTACCTCCTGCTGATGAAGGTGGATTCTCCGTGCCATAAATGGTGACTCTTTTTCCCTGCTGGTCCCTGGAGACAAGGAATCCTAAGGGCCTTGGTGACAGCTATAATTCATAAACTCATAAGACTCTTGTTACATCCTCTGGCAAGGGCCCAGGACCTCTAATGCTTGAAAAGACCAGAATGTGGACAAAGTTCCCCAGTGAGTCATTAGGAGTGAGGGTAAATGGTGCCACTCCTGCTCTGAGTCCTTGGTTCCTGGATCCAGTCATTCTCCTAGGAGTGGACACACAGTCGTACAGAGGTCTCTGATTTAAAGCATATCCTACAAGGCAACCCAGGCTCTCAGAGGGTTGCCTCTGATGCATCACTTCAGATGTGCCTTTCCAAGGCCTCCAGCATTCTATGAGGTCCACTGCTCTTGACAGTGTTATATGTAATATATGGCCAGAGGACCATGTGATCATAGGCCCCCTTTCTTTCAGATTTTATGTAGTACCTTTGCTGTCTGCACATTTGCCCCTTGGGACACCATGAGCTGTTAACGCTCTCCATGACTCCTGGAGGCCGAGCCCCTGTGGTTGCTGCTCTGTCACTACTGGTGATTATGGAATTGTGGCCTCATGGCTTCTGGTAGTTAAGCACTTCCAATTGGTGTCTGTTCTTTAGGAGGAGCCCCATCAGGCCCAGAGCTATGAAGGAGCTCAGCTCTGGGACCACTCTCCTCCTTTGAGCCCCAGATCTTCAGAAGTGACTTCTTAGTGACACTGATACCTCTCCCTACAGCACATTCTTAATGGTCTTGGTGAATGGTGTGTCCTTTGGGCTTCCCATGAAAAATAATCCTTTCATGGGGCTTCTGGCCTTACGTAATATTTCTACTCTACATGCCCCTTCCCTCAACTTCTTAATCCTTCCTCTGCTTTCTGCCGGGGCAACTCAGGCATCTCCACCTCACTCAGGTTTGGCCGTCACTTTCTCCAGGCCTCTAGCAGCCACCCCATGTATGCCACCGTGAGTTTGCCTCATCCTCTCAGGTCCCTGTTAGGATGTTAAATGCTGTGTCTTAAAAAAAGGCCCTTAGGTCTGAGCTCCAGATAGTTATAATTCTCTTGGGCAAGGTTACTCATTTACATAACTGATTATATTCCCCCTATTGATTGTTAGGGAACTCCGAATCAAATTTTAGTCATACATATTTATTTTTTATGATTTATTTAAGAGAGAGAGAGAAAGAGAGCGAGAGCACACGCACATGGAGCAGGGGAAGGGGAAGGGGGGAAAGAGAATCTCAAGCAGACTCTGAGCTCAGCGTGGAGTTAGACATGGGGCTCATCTCACAACCCTGAGATCATGACCTGAGCTGAAACCAAAAGTCAGACCTTTAACTGACTGAGCCACCCAAGTACCCCTAGTCATATACATTTTATTTACAGGAATTATATACCTTATGTACTATCTTTGAAACAGCTTCATCTTTCTTCTCACTTCAATTGCATTTATTCAACACACTATCTGCCCAGCACTGTGCCCAGTACGTATACATTAACTCATTCAATCTTGGCCTCTCTTTCTGTGGGATCTTGGGCAAGATACCAAATTTCTATACAATTTTATTTCTTCACCTCTAAGTGAGGAAAATCCTAATGTCCACTTGGTAGGGTTATCATAAGGATGAATAATCATAGTTAATATTATTAGTTATTAGAAGACACTCTAAAGGGTTTTTTTACTTAAAAAGTCCAAATATTTCATATAAGACGTCAATGTAGTAATTTCAGAAAAGAGGAACATCCATTTATCATGAAAACACTCAATATACAGAATATTACCAATCTTATTTATTATGGCTTAATCTAACTGAAGTCTTTTGTGGTTCGTGTAATTAACAGCACTATATAACAAAATCAATAAAACTATTATAATGAATGTCCATACAGAAGTGTTCATTTATGAGGTATATATATATAAAATATTATATATACATGGGATAAACGAAATGATGGCCCCATTGGAAGGCAGTGAACCCCAGGATTCTGTACTTTAATATCTATCCCATTTTACAAGAATATCAGATTGCTTTGGACTGACTTATTAGCTCTAATAAGAGGCTTATTCTACCCCAGGGACTTAGTATACTGCATTAATAATGAAAACAGTATTCTGACAGCCAAGCTTAGAGCCTGGCAAGGCCACTGGACCAGAAAGCATGGTACACGAATGCTCAGTGAGTTCTGCAACCGACCAAGAAAACATAGGGCAGTCTGTTTAAGCTCTCTGAGCTCATGCTTCTCCTTGGTTAGAGCTTCTCCTTGATTTTATGACATCTGTCAGGATCAAAATTCTGTGCATCTTTATTTTTTAACTTCACAGTATCCATGTAAAAGTGATTGGCCAATAAATTGTATTTGCAATGGGAATAGAAAGTCTAAATTACATGCATAAGAGCAATAGGAAAACCAATTATAGTTTAACAAGAATTAGATTTGATTTCTCCCCAAGTTCTATTTTCTGTTATTCTGGCAGAAGAGTAATATCTAGGACTCACAGATTCTCCGAGGTCTGTGGCACCCAACAATTCAACCCAAGTCAACATTCATTCAGTACCAGTGTATGCCAAGTACATACTAAATTCTTAAGTTTCTGATACTATGATTCAGGATACCCACAATCAGTATCAATCAACTGAACAACTCTGTGTGTAGGATATATACTCAGCCCTTAGTAAGGGTGGTCCTCAGAGACAGTGGTATATAGAAGAAAAGGCAAAACATCCTTCTGGAAAAATAAATGATCAAATTTCAAACGGCTGACACAGAAGGGAAATGACGTTAAGATTTCAGAGATAGGAAACGTCCCTGAAAATCCAGGTAGACTTCCTGGAGGGTAAGATGTGAGTTGTTCCTTGAAGGATACCAAAAAACAGAAAGGTCGGAAAGTGGTAAGCCTATTTAGACGGCATTTACATCCTTCCCAGAATTTTTAGAATCAGGTTTATTTTTAGGTGTGAAATATGTGCATATGTTGACTTTCCTCAATTTTAGGTTTCATGACAGCAGAAACCACACACATCTATGATTCGGCACAACGGATATCTGTGTTGTGCCTACTCTATGTCAAGTACAGTACTGGGTAAGCTTTGGAGGGGAGGGAAATGTAAAGAAGGAAAGAGAAAGAAATCAGAGCTATAACTGGGAAATCAGCCTAGGCCTCTTTGCCTCTCAAAGATCTGGGTACGGGGCGCCTGGGTGGCTCAGTCATTAAGTGTCTGCCTTCAGCTCAGGTCATGATCCTTCAGTCCCTGGATTGAGCCCTGCACTGAGCTCCCTGCTTGGCGGGAAGCCTGTTTCTCCCTCTCTCACTCTCCTTGCTTGTGTTCCCTCTCTAGCTATGTTTCTCTCTGTCAAATAAATAAAATCTTAAAAAAAAAAAAAAAAAGATCTGGGTAAACTTGGTTTGAACCCCCAACCCTTAACGGGGCCTGTGGAAGTCTACAGACCTTTCCAGAGCTGAATGACCTCCGAAAGGACACTTTCACCTCCTCACACCTACTCTGTTCTGCACAATGTGGAGACGAAACTCTACCCTTCCTAGTTTTCCCATTAAAAGGTGCTCACACCAAGGTGCCTGGCTTTCTTTCATTGTCGTTGCTGGAGATGCAGGGAATGGCAGGGGAGGAATCACAGCTGCACTCTCCCTTTTCCCTCTGCCCTCTCTCCTCTCTTTTCCTCACACTCTCCATCCCAGAGCACCCCCCCCTCAAGAATCGCACATTCTCCCTGTAGTACCCACAGCAAGTGGCCCCTCGTCTAACATCTGGGTCCTTAGGTCCCAACATTTCCACCTCAAGCTCTCCAACTGATTTTTTTATACCCAATTTTCCAAATCTAGATGCATCTAGCCCTAAGAGGAATGTGGGTGCCAGCTATTAAGAGATAGTGATATTCTCTCTCCACCTTGTTACAAAGAGATAATGGCATGGGTGACTGTAAGAGAAATCCCAAAGAGCTATGGGGGGACAGAAGCAGGTAAGAGGGCAGGAAGGGGTCATGATGGGTCCCTTGACCTCTTCCAAAGGGACTCTCTCTCTCCCCCCACATTCATACAGCATATACTATGGGCATCACTCTTGGAGAATCTGTTTCTGCTGCTTTCTATTACTATTTCTTCTTCCATCTGTCCCTGTGTCATATCTCTGCCTAGAAATTTTATGGTTCCAAGATAGCAGCATTTCTTGTTTCCTCCTCAATACTCTAATGAGTCATGGGCCTCCCTGATTGGTCTGGGAGTCCCCGCTTGCAGGAGCTATATAATTTGCCTAGTTTCTCAATACCTTCCTCAGATTTTCTCCCAAAATATCATATAGCAGGAATTTGTTTGAATTAGAATAAATTAGCATACCTCTAAGGATGCATTTAGTGTGTAACCGATTTGCTTGAGCTGGCTGGAGATATCCATTTGTGTTACACCAAGGAGGGACTAGAAAGGACTAACATGTACTGAGGTACCCCAGGGGCCAGCCATCTGCTGCCCTTGTCACAATCATCTCTTCAAGGGAGGTGAGGCCATTTGCCAAAGGTCACACCACTTCAGAGCAGGCACTAGAATCTTCACACAGGAATATCTAGCTTCAGAATTCCTGCTCTTTGCACTACACTGCATCTTTAAAATAATAATGCTCCTTTAGGGACATTCAAATTCTCATTATTAAAAAGAAGGGCTGTTATTTGATAGGATACAAACAAAAGACCACCCCAATGTTAGTGCCCTGGAGTCATAGAAAGAAAACTGACTCTATGAACTTGAACGAGTGGTTTCACCTTTCTGAGCTTCAGGTTACTCATTTGTGCACACAATTTTACAGAGTTGACATCAATGCTAAATTAAATTATGTATATACCTATTTATTATATAGTTAATTTAACATCTAAAGCTACCACTGTTTGGCAAGAAAGGTTCAGTAGAACCCCTGCTTCCTTTTGCAGAATGTAAAATGGGAATGGACAGCTCTGACAGTGCATTTAGTTGGGCAGGTGTTTTTAATTGGGTTAACATATTACATTATTTGGGAGGGGCATTAGCTGACTTCTACATGAATAGATAAATCATGAATTCAACATCAACCAGAAGCAACCACAGTCCTTGGAGGTAAGTTGACATTCTCATCAGTATCGTAGGAAGCCCTCCTCTACAATAACTATGACTCTGCCTTAAACGAGGTGCTTTCAGATTGTTGCTATCAGCCCAGGCAGGAGTAAGAAGGTTTAAGATATGAGCATTATAAAATATGGGAAAGTTTTGGAGTCTGGTCTGGGGAGATGAATCCACTCTTCTCAGTCCCTCAACTACACCAAGTCCTACTGGCTCATGTTTCTAGGAGCAAAGTCTTGACTGTGAATCAGAATGGGGTCTTAGAATCAGAACTCCATGTATTCCTAGTTGTAAGACTTTGAGTTTTAAATCTCAGTTTTCTCATCTGTAAAATGGGGATGATGATATTTTCTGTCTTCCAAGGTTGTTGTGAAGATAAAGTTACATAATGAATTTAGAACACTTAGTACAGTATCTGGCACACTGGAAGCCCTAAAAAAGTTGGTTATTATTTTATTATCAAGGACCAGGGCCTTGAAGTCCTAAGATGCATGGCAATAGAAGAGGAAGGGAAGGGCTCCCGGTTGCTAGAGGATCAAGTTCAGCGTCACAGTAAAGCATACAAAGTCTGTGGTACTCTGGCCCCAAACCTCTGCTTTACCCTTTGGTTACCTGCGCACACTGAAAAAAACCTCCTTAGCTCCCAAAGGAAAGCAGGATCCGTCCTTTGGTTTCACAGAGTACTTAGCATATACCTTTGTACTTTTTCTTATCACACCTTAGTCCCACTATTCGTTTGCCTACCTATCTCCACGCTACCCATACGCATCCCAGGCTATCCTTTGTATTTACAGCCATTCTGTAAGACTTGGATGGATGAGTGGATAGATGGATGGATGGGTGGATGGGTAAGGAACATGGGACCACACAGTGACTTAGTCAAGGGATTAAGACCAGTTACCCCGGATACAGGGTAAGAGAGTCTTTCTTTGCTTCACAGATTTTCTTTAGCCCAGGTCTGAGCACAGGTGTAGAGGACATGCCATTTGCAGAATCATTTGCCTGCAGGGGCTGGCTGGCAATCTGTGGGTGTCTTTCAGGGAAGCAGGACTGGCTGGTGACTCTTGGCAGGGCCAATATCAAGCAGAACACTTTAGCAACCAGAGAGCCAAGGTGGGATGAGGCCTCTAAGTTTTCCTGCTGTCTTCAAGGTTAGTATGCTAAGCAGTTAGGAGCAACAAGCCCTTCCAGGTGTGGTCAGGGCTAGTCGGCCAAACAGACTCGTTGGCAAGGCCCATCATCCCTGTGATTATGTTCACTGTAAACAATGATGCAAGATCTAAATATAGAAGGTGAGTGTGAGATGCGATTCCCACAGGGGATAGACCATCTGAGGATAATATTTCAAAGTACCTGGAATATAAAACATTTTAGAACATAGGCAGTAGAGAGGGAGATTCTATATCTTGACTTTTTAGGAATCATCTTATTTTCATTTTATTTTTTTCTTGTTAAAGGCAAATGAAACGATATTTATTGATTAATTACTTATTATGTACTTCACAGTTTTTTTTAAAAAAGTGATGTGCTAGAGTCAGCTCCCACTGACAAATGAGAACAGATTGTGTGCATATCTCCTCAACTCCACATTAGATGATTTCACCCTGGCGCCTTAAAATCAGTCACTGCAATAGTTATACCATAGAGGGGCACCTGGGTGGCTCAGTCGTTAAGTGTCTGTCTTTGGCTCAGGTCATGATCCAGGGGTCCTCAGATCAAACTCCGTGTCAGGCTCCCTGCTCCGTGGGAAGTCTGCTTCTCCCTCTCTCACTCCCCCTGCTTGTGTTCCCTCTCTCACTGTGTTTCTGTCAAATAAATAAATAAAATTTTTAAAAAAATTGTTATACCATGGAAATTGACAAACACTACAAATCAGAGTTTTCCACTTCCACATCCTCTGAGACCTGGTTGTTAAACATTTGCCAGCCCACCACTGGCTTTACAATGAAAGAATCCAATTAATTCTCCTAATACTCCCATTTTACAGAGTAGAAAATTAAATTTAGATAGGGTAAATAACAAAATAACTTACTACAAACTTTTTGGTAGCAAAGGCAAGATTAAAATTCACACCATCTACCTCCAAAGTTGATGCACTTAATCATGATGGAGAGAACACTTCCTAATTCATTTTATGAGATCAGCATTACCCTGAAACCAAAGGCAGATAAAGACATCACAAGTAAAGAAAATTACAGGTCAATAACCCTTATGAATACAGAAATCCTCAACAAAATACTTGGAAATCAAATCCAGCAGCATATTACAAGGATTATACACCATGACCAGGTGGGATATATCTCAGGAATGCAAGAGTACTTCAACATAAGAAAAAAAATGTAAAAACTACATAAATAGAACAAAGGTAAAAAAAAAATACCAAGAACAAAACCAAAAAACTATGATCATCTCAGTCATTGCACAAAAGGCACTCGACAACATCCAACACTCTTTCGTGATAAAAACACTCAAAAACCTAAGAAAAAGAGGGAACTTTCTAACACAATAAAAGACACATAGGAAAAAACCCCAGTAGTAAAAGACTGAAAGCTTTCCCCCTAAGAATTGATAAAGCAGTGGCAGAGTTTGAGAGGATTGACTCCAATTTTGAAAAAAAAAAAAAAAAGCTCTGTGGATAAAATGCGATCAAAAGCATCACATGCTAAAGAGAAATGGTTCATCAAATGAAGAGTGGATTGATGCAGCAAACTTCATTGTTGTCTTCTTTTAAGAAATTGTCCCCACCACCCAGCCTTCAGCAACCACACCTTGATCAGTCAGCAAGCATCAATATCAAGACATGACCCCTTACCAGTGAAAAGATTATAGTTCACTGAAAGCTTAGGCAATGCTTAGTATTTTTTAGCAATAAAGTATTTTTTTTTCATTTTGGTATATACATTGGTTTTCGGTTTTTGTTTTTAGATAAGTTTATTTTTAAGATTTTATTTGTTTAACAGAAAGAAACACAGCGAGAGAAGGAACACAAGCAGGGAGAGTGAGAGAGGGAGAAGCAGGCTTCCTCAGTCCTGGGACTCCAGGATCATGACCTGAGCCAAATGCAGACACCTAACAACTGAGCCACCCAGGCTCCCCTAGATAAGTTTTTTAAGATTTTATTGATTTCTTTGTCAGAGAGAGAGAGAGAGAGAGAGGGAGAGGGAGAGAAGCAGGCAGAGGGAGAGGCAGGCTCCCTGCTGAGCAAGGATCCCAATGTGGGACTCAGTCCCAGGACCCTGGGATCATGACCTGAGGTGAAGGCAGATGCTTCACTGACTGAGCCACCCATGTGCCCCTACATTGGTGTTTTTCAGATGTTATTGCACACTAAATAAATTACAGTATAGTGTAAATATAATGTTTATATTCACTGGGAAATAAAAAAAAATTACTTGACTTGTTTCATTGTGTTATTCGTTTTATTGCAGTGGTCTGGAACCAAAACCATAACATGTCTAGGGGTCGGCTACCTTAGAAAGGAAAGACACCCATGTTCATGGATTAGAAGACTTAATATTATTAAGATGGCAATACTCCCAAAAGTGGTTTAGAGATCCAACACAATCTCTATCAAAATTCCAATAGCTTTTTTCAAAGAAATGGAAAAAACCCGTTCTCTAATTTGTATGGAATTGCAAGGGGCCCAGAATACATAAAACAATCTTAAAAACGATCAAAGTTGAAGGACTTACACATCCTGATTTCAAAACTTACTACAAAGCTACAATAATCAAAACAGTGTGGTATTGGCATAAGGATAGACATAGACCAATGAAACAGAATTGAAAGTACAGATATAAACCCATACATTTATGGCCAATTGATTTTCCAGACAGGCATCAAGTTCATTCAGTGGGGGAAAGATTAGTCTTTTCAGCAGCAAATGTTGTCACAACTGGATTTCCACATGCAAAAGAATGAACTTGGGCCCCTATTTCACATCCTATACAAAAATTAACACAAAATGGAACCACAGAACTCTGAGAGGAAAATATAGGGGTAAATCTTCATGATCCTGGATTTGGCAATGGATTCTTAGATATAACATTAAAAGTTTGAGCAACAAAAGAAAAAAATAGATAAATTGAATTTCATAAAGATTAAAAACTTTTGTGCATCAAAGGATATTATTAAGAGAGTGAAAGAAGGCAGCCCACCTGTCTTGGCCCAGGCAACAATCACCACTACAGGGCCCAGCTGAAAATTTGGGGCCTGTGGTGCTCTCCCCTGTCTGATTCCTCAACAGCAGCCCAGCTAACTTTAAAAGCCTGGACATCAAGTACCCACTGTGGCTCATCAACAAGGAGAACATTGGCCATAATACCCTGGGGTCCTACTTCATCCTGCTATGGCCCCATCACATTCTAGGCCTCCCATTGGCCAGCATATCTACCTGTTGACTCAAGTCCACCAAAACCTGGTCATTTGCCCTATAAACTCATCTCCAGTCACACCAACAAGGGCTTCATGGATTTGGTCATCAAGGTTTTCGTCAAAGGCATCCATCCCAGGTTTCCCACTAGAGGAAAAGATGTCCCAGTACCAGGAAAACAAGAAGGTTAGAGACATCATTGAGTGAGTTCCAGGGCTCAAATGGGCTGCTAGTCCATTCAGGCAAAGGGAAGCTTGCCACCTGTCCAGACAAGAACTCCAACCCTGTAATCAAGATGGTGAAGTCTATTCGTGTGACCAGGAGAGGAACAACCATCATTCAGATACTGCAGCTGATCTGTGACAGGAAGCACCTGGAGGAGTACCCCATGTGCCAACTGCTCTTTGCCACCTGGACCAAGAAGGACATCCTGCTGTGGCCAAAGCTAGAGGATCCAAGGAATGAACACTCCACTTGCTTCAAGCTCTGGTATGTAGTGAAAAGAACCCCTGAGGCCTTGGACTATAGCTAGGGCTTCATGAATAGGAGATGATCTGGGATCAGCTGTCATAGGAAGTGTCACCATTGCTGCTCTTTCCCAGGAACCAGGATGCCTGTCTGTCCAACCTGGACCCCATGGCCACTCCAAAGAGTGCTGTTTCACCTTCTGTTGGCCAGGCCCTGTCAGCATGCAGAGCCCAGACATCACCACGCCCTGTCTGCATCCAGTACCTCCCACAATCATTCTTTAACACCATGGCCCGAGTTGAGCCTGGCCTCCTTGTGCCCTGGGTAGTTAGTTGCCCAGATGGCCTGACCGGAGGGGTCCCCCTTGGGAGCAGAGTTCCGTTTCAGGTGGACCACAGCTGGCCACCTTCAGGGCAATTTCCTACCTGGCTCTCCCTCAGCCCTGTCCCTGCCCTCATGACTCCTTGTCCCTCCTCTGTCCTTCTCCTTCCACAGGGTTGAGGTGCCAGCACCTTGCTCAACTTACCTCTCTCTGTAGTGGGCCACACTCTGGAAATAAACATAAGTGTATAGGCCTGCCTGGGGCTGCAGTGGCCAGAGGCCACCACAGCCTTAGTCCTGGGCCTTTGCTGCCACGTATCACTGCCTGCCTCAGAGCTACAACAAGACTGCTACAGCTCCTGACACTACGTGAGGCCCATAACAACAGAAATTCCAGGGTGTGGGGGTCTGATTAGAGGGAGGGATCCTGGGATGAAGGCTGTCTCCTGTCCTAGAGCCGAGGCAGGCTCCAGCCAGCCAGGAGTTCGGCCCTGTGAAGTGGCAAGAGGGTGCTGGCTCAGGGCTCTGAGGGCTGGCACAAGAGCCATCTTGAAACCACAGCATTTTCCCCTAAACACCCAAACATTCAGGCAGCTTGGGAGTTCCAGGCTGTCAGCTTGGCAGAGTCCTATTTACCACAAAAAGGGAATTTGGACAGGGAAGGGGGAACCTGGGCTCCTGGTTGGGGCCTCCAACCCTAATGGCAGTTCTCTCCCCTCCTGTTGCCTTGGCCGCCAGTGCGGGGAGATTATGGATAGTGCCCCTTGTCTGAAAGACATTCTCTGGGGCTTCCACATTGTCTTTAGACAATAGCTGTTAGCCTTTTACATATCAGCTTTGTCAGAAGATTTTTTAAAAGCAGAAAAAAAAGTTGAAGTAAAATTTCGCTAGTATTTTTAAAAAGTGAACGACAACCCATAAAATGGGAGAAAATATTTGCAAATCATGTATCTGATAAGGGTTTAATATCCAGAATATATAAGAACTTCTATAGCACAACCTAAAACAAACAAGTCAACTAAAAAATGAGCAAAGGGGCACCTGGGTAGCTCAGTTAGTTAAGTGACTGCCTTCAGCTTAGGTCATGATCCCAGAGACCCGGGTTCGAGTCCCACATCGGGCTCCCTGCTCAGCGGGAAGCCTGCTTCTCCCTCTCTCACTCCCTCTGCTTGTGTTCCCTGTCTGGCTGTGTTTCTCTCGGTCAAATAAATAAAATCTTTTTTAAAAAAATGAGCAAAGTACTTAAATAGACACTTATTCAAAGAAGACATACAAATGGCCAGTAAGTGCATTAAAAACCCTCAATGTCAATGTCAATGCCATTTCCTAATGGAAATACAACTCAAAACCACAGTGAGATACCACTTCATACCTGCAAGGATGGCTATAAAAAGAAAATGGAAATAATAAGTGTTGGCAAAGGATATGTAGAGATTGGAACCCTCATCTCCTGCTGGTGGGAATGTAAAATGGTGCTGTCCCTGTGGAAAAAAGTTTGGTAGGTCCTCAAAAAGTAAACATAGAATTGCCCTATGACGGAGCAATTCCACTCCTGGTAAACACTCAAAAGAATTGAAAAAACAATGACTCAAACAGGCACTTGTAAGCCAGTGTTCACCGCAGCTTTAGAGCCAAAAGGTAGAAGAATCTAAGTGTCCATCAGCAAATAAATGGATAAACAAAATGTGGTAGATACGTACAATAGGATACTCAGCCATATGAAGGAATGAAGGTCTGATACATGCTACAATGAGGATGAATCTGGAAAGAAGTCAGACACAAAGGGACAGATATAGTATGAAATATAGGAATATATGAAATATTGAGAATAGGCAAATTCATAGACAGAAAGTGCATTCCGTGTTTATCAGGGGCTGGAGGAAGGGGAAATAGGAAATTTTGGCTTGATGGGTATAGAGTTTCTGTTTGGGGTGATGGAAAAGTTTTGGAAATAGATCGTGGTGGTGGTTACACCACATTTTCAATAATTAATGCCACTGAGTTGTACACTTTAAAAAATGGCTAAAATGGCATCTTTTGTGCTGTATATATTTCACAACAATAAAAATTAAAAAAAAAAACTGATTAAACTGTTCTTGTCAACCCTCCACTGAATTTTCCAACATCTTCTTATCCCTGACCTAATGTTGCCTACCTCTCTCCCAATTGCCTGAAGGCAACACCTGTGCAGAAGCATGCAGCCCCCAGCCAGCCCTCTGTGCCGGCCCACCCCTAGCGCCGTGACAGAAACTGCTGATGCAGAACACAGGGCATCAGGAAAAGAACTTTAAAAGGAGTACAAAAATAAGTTGGTATTGTAAATATATATATAAAGTACACTGAATAAAAGTTCTAGAAAGCACAGGTAAACCACATAGAACAGCTCTAGAAACTTATGCAAGGAGAGGACCTTTTCTCCTGGATCACCTCCCTCAGTGGTTTGGAGAACAAAGCTGAGGCATCTCAACCTCCTGGAGCCAACTGTCCCCCAAATATTAGACCATAAAGACTAGATATCTTTAAAAGATTTAGACCAGCCCTTATTGTATTGTACTAATCCTTTAATGTCCTCTGTACTTATGCTCTCCTGTTTTGTTTTGCTAAGTTTGGCAAAATGGCTGCTTGACCACTTGGCCTGTTCACAGTTATCTTGACGCTTCAGGGTATTTTTCTGTGGGCCAGAACTTTGCTTTATAAAGTGAGAGCTTGGAACCTGATAGATCCCCTATCTCTGTTCCATCTCCCAGGTCTGCCAACAGGTCAGGGGAAAGGGAACTCCAATTGCCTCTTTGCTTTAGAGACCTAGATGCATTTTTTATGTACATTAAAAAAAAAAATCAAGTTTTTAAATCTTAGAATAAAATCACGTACAACAGTGGTTAAGAGTTGAGGCACTGGTGTCCTCAGATGTTCAACTCCGGCTTGGCCCCTACTGTGTGCCTTAGACAAGTATGTCTTGCAGCCCTATGAGCAGTGATTTTCTCACCTTCCCAGTGGAGAGTAAGAACACCTACCTCAGAGGATTATGGCGAGGTCTAAATGAGGGAAAGTAGAGAGGTACCTCACACAGCTGCTGACACAGACTCGGCGCTCAAAGGGGTTAACTCCTTAGTTACTTTATTTGTTCTGGAACATCGGTGAAAGCCCGCAGGCCTCCTCCATGAAATTTTCCCCAATGAAAAGCCCACAATCTCTCCTTTCTCTACATCCCGAAAACACTTCATGAAAATACAATTGGGGGTGCCTGGGTGGTTCAGTTGGTTAAGTGACTGCCTTCAGCTCAGGTCATGATCTCAGAGTCCCGGGATGGAGCCCCACATCGGGCTCCCTGCTCAGCGGGAAGCCTGCTTCTCCCTCTCTAACTCCCCCTACTTGTGTTCCCTCTCTAGCTGTGTTTCTCTCTGTCAAATAAATAAATAAAATCTTTTTAAAAAATGCAATTGATGCTGTAGCCATGTACCCAAATTTTGGCCTAAATTGGGCATCTGGGTGGCTCAGTCGTTTAAGCGCCTGCCTTTGACTCAGGTTATGAGCCCCAAGGTCTTGGGATCAAGCCCCGGAGTGGGCTCCCTGCTTCTCCCTCTACCCCCCTGCTCTCTCAAGTCTTTTAAAAAATCTCTCTCTCAAATCTTTTTTAAAGAATAAAATAATAAAATAAACTCTAAGTCCTCTGAGAGGAGGTAGCAATGCTGTGCACTCTTGTCACACTTAGAACCTGATGAAATGGGCCCTGAAGAAACATGAAACTGAAAGACTGAGAAGCAGTTTGGGGCTCTGCAGAAAGCACTGGACTTGTTGCTATAAGTTGAGGTGCTGGTCTTGGTTTTCCTCTGTGCAAGCTCTGTGACTCTGAATGAGAAACTTGAAGGCAACTCTGATCATTTGGTCTCTGCAGGGCGTAACAGGTGTCCCAATTGCCTTAAATGGACTGTCTGTGTCCTCCCCCAACCACCAAATTCATATGTTGAAATCTTAACCCCCAATACGAAGGTATCAGAAGGGAAGACTTCGGGGTAGGTAATCGGGTCCTAAGGGTGGAGCGCTGTTTCTGCATGTGAGCACACAATGAGAAGTCGGCAGTTGGTTACCCAGAAGACAGTTCCCGTTAGAACCTGACCAGGTTGTCATATCAGTCTCGGATTTTCAGCCTCTAGAACTGTGAGAGGTAAATTTCTACCGTTCACAAGCTACCCATATAACAGGTCTTTGTCATACCTACCCAGTCTGAGACACCAATCTACTCTCAGGACAGAATTGCTCTGAGATTCGAATGTGACCCTGTGCACGTGAATGTGCTTGGTGAGTCTATAGTGCTGCAAATGTGACCCTACCTGGATTCCTGCGTTGTTCTTTCGAATCCACGTAGTAACCTACGTCTCCTACTGCTGTCTATTCTAGACTGCTGATAAGTGCCTTTTGGTTCTGGAATAAGAAAGGGGTAGAAGAGGAGGGAAAAGAACTTGTGGGGTGCTAATGACTTATAGTGAGGCTGTTGCTGACCAATTAAGAAGTTATACCGCCAGTTAAAGGCCATCTGTGTTCTACTGCAAGGATTACATAATGTAATCTTAATGTCATCTTACTTAATGTCATCAGTTTCCCTACAGCCCTTCAAACAGTCAGATGCCAGTGAAATGCTCTAAGTGGAACTAACAGCATAGATTTTTAATGGTAAACTCTTAAATACATAAAGGCTTATGCTCCAAACTCCTATTAGTAATAATGCAAGCTATTCCAATTAGGCCCAGGGAGAGATGAGAGTTGAATGTGATCCATATTCTATCTTACTTAATGTCATCAGTTTCCCTACAGCCCTTCAAACAGTCAGATGCCAGTGAAATGCTCTAAGTGGAACTAACAGCACTGATTTAGGAGAATACAGATGGTCTATTTCAATGATGCTTTTCAACATGAAGATTTCAAGATAAAGATTTCAACATTTAAGATATTTTAAAATCTTGAGGTACCTGTGCACATTTATTTTTTGTTGATGAAAAACAAAGGCAATCCTTTAATGATGAAAAGGTAATAAAAGAGGATAATATAAATGAATATATCAGCTCAAATATTTCCCCTAATTCTTGGATTTCCCCTCTTCTTTTTATTATGTAAAAATTGATTATATTCCTTGAGCCTTTTATAAATGAGAAAATCTTTCACATTGCTTTTGGTTTATAAGAAATGAACAAGC